>JBBPJX010000919.1:0-10200 GCA_038088955.1 Neotropicomus parvogracilis | reverse complement strand
AAATAAGACGCCCTTTTGGCTGCAACTTTTGCCCCCGGTCGCCGAATCTCCACGTACTTTTCATCACGGGCGCAACCGGTTACTGTAATTCTCCACCCTTGATCGGGTCGAATGTTGTGATCTGGGCCCACCGCTCTGGTGTGTAACCACTCGCTTTTCGCTAAAAAGTCTGGTCGAGACAACGCGATCGCGAGTACTGGAAGTTGGACGCGTACGAAGGTCGGCAATTCCCGGCTCATTCAAGTGCATTGTTGTCGGATCACCCGCCAACGTCCAGACATTCAGCGTTTAGTGAGCGCATTTCATATCGTGTGTCTCAGCGCAGCTTTCATGTCCACCACTTTAGAATCTGTTACCCGAGAACGCGGTGCTTCTGCAGCATCTGTCAGGAGGTGGCACATTCATGACTACTCGTTCGGAACTCTCTCTACCCGGTAACTGCGTCAAGTGCTGACGCGAACAACGTCCCGCACGCCCGAAGAGGGTAAGCGCGACAGCCACCGCTCACAGTGCCGTTTGTCTCTAGGTCCCCGTCGAATCAGAAAAATAGCGTGCATTTCATGACGTAGTTTCGCTCATTCGTGCATTTCGCGATTGGTCGCTCCAAACGCGGGTCAACTAGTCCAATGAAGGGTTCCGAAGGGATGTCTTTACCGGGATGTACAGGGCGAAGATATAAAGGGTTTGCGTTCGCCGTCTGCCCGGTCATCTTATTCTGATTCGATTCTTGGTCCAGGTAGATGTCTTCAATACCTTCGTACCTGTTGAGCGGTGAACACGACCCTCATCAATGGAGCAAGTGGCGGCGGTGGATGATCGCTTTCGTCGTCTGGAACACAATCGCTCCTGTGTGAGTATCCTGGATCGTACCAGGCACTGCTGGGTCCTCATGCATTTTGTCTCCAGTGATCTAGCTTTGACCTTCTATGTGAGGCGATTCGTTTCCTCCACATGCCGGCGCGCGCTGAGTAGACCCTAGTCTGGCATTCAAAAGCAGATCCAGGATGATTTCCACACGACGGAATCCATCGCAACCCTTGGTGTCGGCCTCTACAATTTTGCAAGTCGATGCACGCGGTGTATCCTTGCTCATCTGACGCGCATACTAGGGTGCCATTTTCGGACCGCTTATTTCCGGTCCATTGAGCGAAATATGCGGTCGCCGACCTGTCTACGTGACATCGATGGTGGGGTTCACTAGTCAGTTGTTTGCGTTCTTGTCATCTCGAATGCAACTGACATGACACAGTACTATCGTTGTGCACGGCCCTGTCTCCGTCCATGTCGATCCTTCTTGGCTGCCGTGCACTGGCGGGCTTCATCGGTTCCAGTGTTTTCTCCCTCTACGGGGGTTCACTGTCAGACATGTTCAATCCCCTTGAACGGGCTCCGCTTGTAGCCCTCTTTACCATCATGTTACAGGGAGCGCCAACGTTTGGTCCTGTGCCAGCTTCGCTCTTTGGCGCGTTTGTACCATGGCGCTGGTCGATGGGGTTCATCACCATCTGGGCTGCCTTCGTATCTGGTCTTGTCGTGCTCCTCCCGGAGACGGAACCTACCGCGATTCGCAAAAAGCTCGCAAAGCAACAGGGCATCCCCGTGATCCCCACTAAGGATATATCAAATATCTGGAGAGAAGCGCTCTTTACGCCCATCAGTGAGTATGATTTGTAAGAAGTGGATGTTGACATTGACTCGAGGTATCTAGCCATGCTTCGACACGAGCCAATCGTTACGTGGACTACGCTTTATCACGCGTTCGTCTACGGACTCTTGTTTCTTCTTCTCGAGGTGCTCCTATACTGCGGTTTTTTCCCGCTTGCCATGCTGATATTTCATCGTAGGCGTACCCACATGCCTACGCGTCCCTCTACGGCATGTCTCGTCAAGAAACTGGTCTGGTCTTCCTCGCGCCATGGATCGGCAACCTCCTTGGTGTCCTTGTTTACTTTCTTTTCCTCAAGCCCCATCTCCGAGCGCGCCGGCACCAAATCTTCCATCAATCCTCCGGGAAACGCGAGATATCCCCCGAAGAACGTCTTCCAGGCGTCCTCATCGCATCCCTCTTTACCCCCATCGGCATGTTCTGGTTCGCTCTGACCGCGCGGCCGGACGCGCCCTGTCTCCTTCCTATTCTGTCAGGTATCCCTGTGGGAATTGGCATGACGCTGATGCAACTCTCCCTGCTCAACTACTACATCGACCTCTATCCCACCCGTTCTGCCTCGGTTGTCGCTGCCAACTGTGCCGTGAGGAACATCGCGGCGACGGTGTTCCCGAGCATAGCGGTGCCATTGTACAGCACGTTTGGCATCCAAGGCGCAAGCATGTTATTGGCGTGCCTGAGCTCCGTCGGATTCCCGACGGGGTTGGTCTTATTGGCGTACGGGAAACGCCTGAGGGCCCGGAGTCGGTGGGCGGTGCAGGATTCGGTTGGCGTCCCTGTGCCGGGTGAGCCCGAAATTGCTGGTGCCAAGTATGTCAGTGCGGCTGTCGCACCGCTGTTGGGCCGGTATGCCGTGAAGGGGTACGGTGGCACGGACACTTCGTCTTAATCGACGCGCTCTTTGTCGGTCCGAATTTCGGTCCTTTTTTGATTTGTTTGAAGTCACGTTTATGACCTTTTACGATCTTCACGCGTCACGACCAAGACGCTCGACGATATATCATGATGGTTTTTTTTATGGACAAAAGGAAGAAAAGGAGGATAGAAAAGTACTTGCACATACCCCTGGACCCTAATGGGCGACCTCTACGAGTATTTGGTCATACCACCACTGCCAGCTTGCCTTTTTTTGTTCTTCTGTTTAGAGATAAATGTAAAACTGGTGTCCCAGGAACGGAGAGGTGCTGTCTTCCTCTGTGATACCATCAAGTACGTACGACCGCGCTGATCTCTTTCTTTCGCATTCTGCAGACTGGCAGTCCGGTGTGGCCCCACCGAGCCCGACGCGCCTTTTGGCGATGCGGGTTCGTGCTAGCGCAACACCCCGACGCCACTGGAACGCTAACCGGGATAGACCCCTCTCCCTCCGCGTGCGCCGAAAGATACCTCACGAGCTGACACTCCACGACCTGCCATTTTGCCAACCGCCGTTCTGCCGGCAGACACTGCCGGCTCGGGCCCCAACCAATTCTGCCCCTCCTACACTAACCGCTGACCTGGCGTCCGAATGCGGACTCGGCTCATCGTCCGTCCAACTTTGACTCTTGATCAGTTGTGGACCGGCAGATCAGGAGTACCAACACGGGGTATGCATGCGCCCGACGACGGTACCACCGCACAGATACCCCCCAAGTTTCCCTCTCTCGCTCCAAGTTCCGTCCGGGCGTCGAAATCGTCAGTGACAGTCCCATCGGTATTCTTTTTACAGTAACGATCCGGTGGACGTACACCGCAAGTACGTACCCTTGACTGGTTCAGAGTCGATAGGACGGTCGCAGAGCGCACTGCGTTGCACCGACTCGACCGGCCTAGATGCGTTCACGGTCTTGCCCTTCCGCTCGGTGTTGACGTCGTCCCCCTCTGGCACCGTTCCAGGACCGAATACCACATAGCTATTACCATTCCGCACCTACTAATGGGCGCGCACGCGTCGGACGAGTCACACGATCAATCATCGATGCTGATGAGCATGCTCCGACGCTCGACGGACCTGTTGTAGTAGAGACCCACCAACGCCGTGGCCTTCACTGCTGCATGTCGCTCGGGGAAACCGAATCGCCCAGACTCGTAATCACCTTTGTGCAAGTTGCTGATCAATAAATGAGCGTCTATAACTGTCCGTGTCTATGTCATGCTGTCTATGTCCAGAGCGGATACTTAGATATGTAGTTATTACTTAAATAATAGGTCATTGACAGGTGCGACACCGCGTCAACGAGCTATGGCAACTGGTAAAATTGCAGGCAATAGAATCGAAGCTAGTCTCTGAGAGCCCGGTGCGGTGTTTTCATTCGCGGCTCACATCCCTGCAACGCGCGTGGTGTTAGCACGGGTCATCAGCAAATAGTAGAATGAGTAAGGCGAAAGACTGGCGGTGATCAGCCGCCGTGATACGCTCAAACAGCGTCGGCGAGAACGCGCAAACAACTGCTTGGTGCAGAGCCATCACGCATCATGGGACGTGCCAAGCACCCGTGCACCACGAGTGGGCCGCGGTAGCTTGTGCCACCGCGCAGCGTCGCCAACAAGGTGGAGATCGAATGGAGTAGGAATCATCGTGTTACTCACCGGCCAAAGAATTTGACCCGCAACCAATCACCGGCAACCAAGGCCCTGTTCCGGAGCGAGAAGAGCGTGCTTAGGTAGGCACTTCGCCAGAACAGATACGTGGCCACGCCCCCACTGGCCCACTGAAACGACATTCGTAAGGATGGATGAGCAGAGGTGAGACAACGAACCTCCCGGCCGAATATGGACAGATCAGCGATAGCCTTGTCCGAGCCAATGTAGCTGGAGGGAGCCATCAAAACGCGAGAGATAGTGCGCAAATGAAACTCACGCCAAAGTCCCCTGATGACTGTACTGGAAAGGGTTCAGACGTATCTTGCCAATCTTCTTCTTGAGCCTTTCGACACGTTTAGTTGTCTCGTCGCCAACTTGCTCTCCATCCTTTGCAACTGCGAGGGTCTTGACTTGGTCC
The DNA here is from genome assembly GCA_038088955.1 of Neotropicomus parvogracilis. NCBI lineage: Eukaryota > Fungi > Basidiomycota > Agaricomycetes > Boletales > Boletaceae > Neotropicomus > Neotropicomus parvogracilis. Next base: position 5,554 of record JBBPJX010000919.1, on the reverse strand, counting down.
TCCAGAGCGTCGCGTTGTGCGATCAACCTGAGGATACGGGCAAGATAGGCGCCTTGCTGAGAGGCCACTTGGGCTGTGGGAGCGTATGAAGTGGAGGTACAGTCACCGAGGGCAAAGATGGAAGGAGCGCCAAGCATTCGAAGGTGGTCTAGAGTGGGTGAGCATTGCAACGTAATGTAAGGGTATGAAGAGACGTACTATCAACAGAAATGCCTCTCTTGTTAGTCTGATCGTTTGGTAATTTGGCCATGAGATTCTTTGTGATCGATCGACTGGTATTTCCAGCTGCCCATACGACGAGGCCACAGTCGACTTGTTGTTCCGGACCATCTTTTGGTTTGAGGGTGACGGTGGTGGGACTGACGCCTTTGACCTAGCGGACGTCAAGGGGTGTCCATGAAAGAAGAGGATGGAGTACCATTGTGCCGGTCATGATATCGATCTTGCTTTCCTTGAAAGTCTTTTCGGTGTACGCGATGAGCTCTTTGCTGAACATGGGAAGGACGCTAGGGAGAGCCTCGACGAGGGTGAGACGCATATAGGGATGTAGTTCTGGATACCACGACTTGAGGTCCTCCTGTAGTGTGGGTGAGCAAGGATGATGGAAGGGGAAAGGACGACGGACCTCGAGGAAGTCGTGTAGTTCGCCTGTGACCTCGATGCCAGTGGGACCGCCGCCAACGACGACCTGCGGGCGAGGTGAGAAGAGAGAAGAAAGAGGAGAAAAGATGTACCATGTGTAGCAAGCGACGTTTTTCTTCCTCGCTGGTACCAGGGAACGCTGCTGTTTCGACACAGTCCAGGAAGCGTCTTTGCATCTGGGGACAAGTGAGAGGGGAGCGTTTACGCGAGGGACGTACGAACCTGTTCGGCGTCTGCGATCTCCTTCATGAAGCAGGCATTTTCCTTTACGCCGGGGATGCCGAACGTCTGTGTTTCTGCGCCGACTGCGTATACGAGATAGTCATAGTTTATGGTGCGAGTTGGCTCGAGTGGCTGGAGAGGAGACGAGTCTATAGGGAGGTCAAACAGAGGTGATCAAGGCATGGAGGGACGTGCCTGTGAAGGTGACGGTCTTGTTGATGGGCTGAAGAGGGAGATGAGTAGCGCGGGACGGGGCGCGAATGAGGACGTACGTCGACGTCTGTTGCCTCTGCCTCGATGACGGCGACTTGCCTTGCCTTGTGGCGAGTGATGAATCGCGTGGCTGTAGGCAGTGTGAGCGAGATCGCGAGATCGCGAGACAAGGACGCGACGCACGCTGGAGGATAGAGCGAGGGGCGAGCGTGCCAACGGCAACGGAGGGGAGGAGGGGCGTGAAGAGGAAGAAATTCTTTGGGCTGATGACGATCTAGGCGCCGGGGTGAGAAAAGCGAGTGGAGCTGTGTGCACACGCACGGTGTTGTAATTTTCGGTGTCGAGATGCTTGAGGAGGCTGGTCGCGCCCCATCCGCTGCCGAGGACGACGAGGGTCTTTTTGTTGGGATCAAACGGGAGCTGTGGGCCCGGATGGCGTTCCTTGTGCGATACGTAGTAGAGCGTGCCGGTCGCTGTGATGTAGAACTGAGGACAAGCGCGGGAGGGAAAGAGAGAGACAGACCTGCGACGAGCGACACGAGAGAGACTCTGCCGACGACCTGCAGAAAGACGCGCCAGCGATGGTGTCCGTTGCTCGGCGACGTCGTCGACAGCGGGCGGACGAAGTGAGGACGTGAAACGAGCCGTCGAGCGAACATCGAGGCGGAGAGAAAACACGAATAATAATATAAATAATAATAATTTTTAGATAAATAGCCGAGTCGAAATCGGCCAAGTGATCGAAATAAAGATGAACGTCATCCCAATCCTCGGCAGGGACGCGATCCACTGCGGGTTCCACATCCACCACCACGTCGCGAGCACCCTCGTCGCGTCCGTGCCCGCCTCCGCGTACGTCCTCGTCACCGACACCAACATCGCACCGCTCTACCTCGAGCTCTTCGCCGACGCCTTCGACCACCACATCCGCGCCGCATTCCCCGATCCATCCACCGCGCCCCGCTTCATCGCCCATGTCATCCCCCCCGGAGAGACCTCAAAGTCGCGCGAGGGAAAGGCCGCCATCGAGGACTTTCTCCTAGCCCAAAAGTGCACCCGCAACACCGTCCTCCTCGCCCTTGGAGGAGGCGTCATCGGCGATCTCGTTGGCTTCGTCGCCGCTACATTGTGCGTGCACATCCGTCGCACCATCCCCATCTGACTTTCCCCAGCATGCGTGGAGTCCGCGTCGTCCAGATCCCCACTACGCTCCTCGCCATGGTCGACTCGGCCATCGGCGGAAAGACAGCCATCGACACCCCCCTCGGAAAGAATTTCATCGGCGCATTCTGGCAGCCAGAATACGTCTTCATCGACGTCGCGTTCCTCGCATCGCTCCCAAAACGCGAGCTTGCAAACGGTCTCGCAGAGGTCATCAAGGTTCGTCGCTTCCCCACAATCAATCCCCGCACTCCCTCAGTCCGTCACAGACCGCCGCCATCTGGGACGAAGACGCTTTCGCCCTCCTCGAATCTTCCTCTGCGACCCTCCTCGACTCCCTCGGCAACATTCACGCCAAATCCCTCGACGATCTCACTTCACACCCCCTCCTCAAACTCATCATCTCCTCCGCCAGCACAAAGGCGTCCATCGTCTCTCTCGACCCAAAGGAAGCGAACCTCCGCAACCTCGTCAACTTTGGTCACACCATCGGACATGCCATCGAAGCTTTCCTCACTCCCTATCTCCTCCATGGCGAATGCGTCTCTATTGGCATGGTCCTCGAAGCCGAGATCGCCCGTGGCCGTGGACGTGAAACCGGCCTCGGTCAGGTCGGCGTCGGAAGACTCCGCCGCTGCATCGAGTCGTACGGCCTCCCAACATCTCTCGCCCATCCCCTCGTCCTACGCGCGCAAGCCCAGGCGCGCGCTGCGTCCGCACCCCCACTCACCATCGATGGCCTCCTCGATCGCATGGCCGTCGACAAGAAGAATACCACCTCAAAGCTCAAGAAGATCGTCCTCTTGTCTCGCATCGGAAAGACCCACGAACTTAGGGCAACAGGTATACCCGACGACGAGATAAAAAAGGTCCTCGCAGACGGTGTTACCGTCATCAGTGGCATCCCGGGCGGATACGCAAAGCTCCCCCTCCCGGACCCCCTGTGGGAGCTGCCGGGACGGGCAGAAAAGGCTCCCTTGCCTCCCCAACTCCTCCCTTCCCCACCTACCATCGCCCCAGCACCCATAGTCGAACACCGAGCAGGTGTTCCCCACGTCACCCTCGCTACACCTGGTTCCAAATCCATTTCTAATCGCGCCCTCATCCTCGCAGCACTCTCAAATGGTACCGTCAAGTTGAAGAACCTCCTCCACTCGGACGATACCCAAGTTATGATGGCAGCCTTGCAGACATTGAAGGTGCACTCCCGCGTCTCTCCCTCTCAGCGTGCTTACCCTCCAATAGGCAGCCACGTTCGAGTGGGCCGACAATGGCGAGACCCTCATCGTCACCGGATCAGGCGGCAAGCTATCACTTCCTCCACCGGGAACAGAACTCTACCTTGGCAATGCTGGCACCGCCGCGCGTTTTCTTACTACCGTTTGCACTCTCGTCTCCCCCGCCGCCACGCCGTCTCCATCGGATCGCACAGTCATCACAGGCAATGCACGCATGAAACAGCGCCCGATCGCGCCACTCGTCGAGGCCCTCTCAAAGGCCGCCGCAGACATCGACTACCTCGGTACATCCGGTTGTCTCCCCCTCTCCATCGCTCCCACCGGTCTCCCAGGCGGTACCCTCACTCTCGATGCTTCCATCTCCTCCCAATACGTCTCCTCCATCCTACTCTGTGCACCCTATGCCAAACAGGACACGACCCTCGTCCTTACCGGGAAAGCGGTCATCTCCCAGCTCTACATCGACATGACCATCGCAATCATGCGCGACTTTGGCATCCACGTCACCCGCGAACGCGACCCCGAGACTAGCGCACTACTCAACGTGTACAAGATCCCGCGTGGTGTGTACACCATTCCCGAATCGGGCGTCTTCACGATCGAGTCGGACGCGTCGAGCGCGACATACCCACTTGCTGTTGCCGCGATCACCGGTACGTCCTGCACACTTGCCTCGATTGGGTCGTCGTCTCTCCAAGGCGACGCGCGTTTTGCCAAAGAAGTCCTCGAACCGATGGGGTGCATCGTCGTCCAGACTGCGACTGAGACGACCGTCACGGGACCACCAATCGGAAGACTCAAGGCCATGGGAGATGTGGACATGGAGCCCATAACCGATGCATTCTTGACCGCTGCCGTTGTCGGGGCAGTCGCAACGGACGGTGGCCTGGGCGGGGAAGGCGGTGTGGGCAAGAACGTCTTGAGGATCCGCGGGATCGCGAACCAGCGTGTCAAAGAGTGCAACCGCATCAAGGCGATGAGGGACCAATTGGGTGCGTCATCTTTTGATCGTGATACAGAGACATTACTGACGTGCGCACAGCTAAGTTTGGGGTCGAGACGGACGAATTTGAAGATGGAATCATCATTTATGGGCGGCCGCTCACCAGCCTCAAGCAAGGCGCGTCTATCCACTGTTACGATGACCATCGTGTCGCGATGGCGTTTTCCGTGCTTTCCACTGTAGTTAGTGGCACGATCATCGAGGAAAAGAGGTGCGTCGAAAAGACGTGGCCGAATTGGTGGGATGACTTGGAGAACAAGGTATGGACCATGCATGTTGTCATTCGAACCCCCTCACGTATCATATAGATTGGCATACGAGTCCAAGGCGTCGACATGCTCCATGCACACCCACTTCCTGCAGCGACTGCCGCGTCCGCCATACCCAAAGCGATCGCACCGTCGACAATACCCTCCATATTCCTCATCGGGATGCGCGGTTCTGGCAAGTCCCACATCGGCACGCTCGCCTCGCATGCACTTTCCCTTCCCCTCCTCGATTTCGACGCACACTTTGAGTCGTTGCATCCACCTTCCGTACGGGCCTATGTCCAAACGCACGGATGGCCAGCTTTCCGGGCGGCTGAGACGGAACTTTTAAACACGCTGCTGTCCACACATGCCAGGGGTTGGGTGATCAGCCTCGGAGGGGGCATCGTCGAGACGCCAGCGGCACGGGAAGCGCTTACAGAGGTCCCGACCCGGCTGGGCGGCAAAGTCGTCTGGGTCCAGCGCGAGCTGTCCGTCATCGAATCCTACCTTGAACGAGAAGGCCAACGGCCCGCGTACGGCGAAGAATTCAGGGACGTGTATGCCCGTCGTGAACCATGGTTCGCGCAATGTGCTGGATACGAGTTTGGCAACTACGCCGCGCTCGAGGGTAGAGGTAGTGTGGAGAGCGAGGTGGAAAGATTCTTTTGTCATATTTCTGGGCTGAAACCTAACCTGGCACCGAACGTAGCCAAGGCTGCGCAGGGCGTGCGGTCTTACTTTCTGTCGTTGACATATCCAGACGTCGTGCCCGCGTTGAAGGATATTCCAGAACTCAGCTTGGGGGTGGATGCCCTCGAACTGCG
>JBBPJX010000918.1:0-10200 GCA_038088955.1 Neotropicomus parvogracilis | reverse complement strand
TGCTTCAGCTTCGTACCAACACGCCCAGTCATACACGCCGGCCACTTTATCGTCAATCGAGCATGGACTTCATGGACCCGGACAAGTCGGACCGTAGCGAAAGCATCGCACGGTATGTGGTATTTCTTTGTCTGTTTCATCTATTTCGTATCGTTGATGTCATTTTCTTGGCGTATATAGTCTCTCGACTCGCCTCCAGCGTCATGATCGCGGGTTACACCATCCTTACCTTCGACCCGCGCACACCCGCCGTCGTTCCGAGCACAATAGACCTCCCTCAACGCCTAGTTCGTCAACACTAAACTCGAATCGGCATTCTGGTGTTCGCAAGTCGACCATCTCTGCAACATCTGCCTCCTCTTCGTTCGGATCCCCCATGTCAATTTCCGCACCCCTCCGCCCATCATCCCTTCGCCGTGCTTCTAATCTCACACTAGCGAGTGCGAGCGAGAAACATGTCAGCATTGATGGTGATGTCGAGAATGCCGTCAAGAGCGCAGATGTTCGTCGGAGTAGTGGACATTTAGAGACAAGCATGGACAAGAAGACTGTTACCAAGGCCAAGCGAGCGCCGTCGTACAATTTTGGTGGTAGTGTTGCACCGTCGGCTCCTGCAACCCCTGCCGGCAAACCAAAAAAACCCAAGTTAGCGCCCGTGACTCCAGTCGTATCTCAACGGAATGCCCTTAATTCTTCGGTTGGGGAGATGAAACCAATACCTCGCACGCCACCAAATGAGCATCGTGTGGCTGTCTTGGAGAAACCCACACCAACTCAGACCAGTACCACGAAGAAAGTCAGGAAGGGCCACAGACCTCAACTTTCGTTTTCCTCTGACGAAGAGGAAAAAATACGTTCTAGCACCGCAAAGAAGATACGTACCCGTGAACCTTCTTGGTCCATCCCTCTCGCCCCCCCTGCGCAAGTGCAGGCGTCGCTGCTTCTATCATCGGCATGTCCAAGGGAGAAAGGAGGTTGTGACTCTGGACGCGGCCCTAGTACTGGTATTAGGTCGAAGGCATCTACGTCCTCGAGTTCCTCGACGGATAACGACCTCTCGACTGCCAGCACGGAAACGGCTGCTACTACAGTCTCCGTATCTTCTACTTCCCACGCCAAACTTAAATCGCCAAAGGGCCCGAACCTTTATGCCCAGGTTCCGCCACTCACGCCGTCACCCATGGAGGCGAAGAAACCCGCCCGTCGAAACCCCGCACGCAATCCATCCATGTTTGGCCACGAACTGCCTTGTCCCCAACGCACCCCTTCGTCCCCCTCGCGCATTCCCGTTTCTTCACCGATGCCACTTTCGCCACCTGTGAGCTCGGCTTCTACACTGACTAGCACACCTTTCACCTCTCCCATGCCCGCGTCCACGCGCCCACGCACTCTTCGCCGAGCTGCTCGGCGCATCTCCTTCGGGAGCGCCGCTGCAAACGGAAGTCTGCTTAGCCCCATTGACAACCCTCGTTGTGACGATGGGGAAACGCCAGCTCTTGGCAGCGCCTTTCAGCTCGCGTAAAGTGCCACGATGTCCATCATTATCCCTCCGTCCGCCCTTTCCAATGCTGCATATAATCGTCTTTCAAAATTTCTGTACAGTTAACCGATCCAAGCTTATCCCCTGAGGCGATAACATTTCCAATCATGCTTATGCCCATTTCGATTTTGCTCACAATCTTTGTTCTCTATCCCATTTTTGTCTCGCCTCCCGGAGCTCTAGCATCTTTTTTCACACTTGCAGTTGTCGTGTCCGACCCTCCGCATTTCCTGTGCCCTTCTGCGCAACTTTCGTCTTCGTTTGATCTTCTTTCTCCACCAGACCCAGGGCCTGCAGGCATCTGCTGTCTATCCGCGTTATCGCATCTCCCCCCACAATCTTTCGAATAATATTATTTGCTAAGGTATGCCTCCAATTTCAATTCTCGATGTGTTAATTTCATTGCGTGCACAGATCATTCTTTTTTCGTTGCATTATCCCACTCTTTTTCCATCATCGTCGCGCGGTGTACGCGATACTTCTCTTCTGACCTGTTCGTCATCCATCTACGCCCACTCATTCGAATTCGCCATTGACGGACTGCTGATCACGGGAAGCTCGGTGTCCGTCTCATTTCAACCGCTTGTCTCTTCAACCTTCCACTCATCATCCGCTTCGAGCCTCTTGATCGCATTTCTTTGTCGAACTGGCTCTGCTGTCGAAGTAGTATCGACGGCGCATCCATCACTACGCTCATTAGCTGACCCCTTCGCCCAAGGATATCTGTGCCTGTTTAACGCTCATTTGCATCTTTTCGCCTCACCTCCAACTGAAAATGTACGCATTCCTTCCCCTTCTCATATTTCTCAATCCTGTTTGTGTCTCGACTTCCGAATTCACGTTTTATTCCATCTTGCTTCTTTTGTCCTTCATTGTACAATGTGCTTATGGCTCGTGACCCGTCCGTTGAACGTCTCGGGTTTCAGGCGGAATGGTAGCTGCAGTTTATGGTACAGTCTATACATACTACCACCAATACATGTACCATAAGTTGTATCCTTTGTTCAACAGTGTAAATGAAGAAGGTTGTAGAAGCCATTTGACTTGTGTGTGACAACTTGGGTCAGGTTGAAGGAGGAAAGTGGTAGATTGTTGAAGATACTTATGCCAAGAAAGAAAGACAAATCCACCATTGCAACAAGTATTTTCTGACCATTGGCACACAATATTGGGGTTTTATTTATTTTATTTTGTCCAATCCAGAGCCTTGTACATGACACAGCAAGCTACACCAGCAACAGCAACAAAGAAGGCAAAGCAAAGAGGAGCAACATACAGCACACAGCAAGAAAGCAAGTTGATAGTATCACACACAACAGCACAAAAGCAAGGAATTGACAAGAAACATAGCAAAGAGAGCCCTCAGACAAACTGAGTCTTGGCTAGATCACCCACCTCAATCCAAGCTTCATCCTCATACCAGCTGGTGATCAGCTCTCCAATGAGGGACTTGCCTGGACCAGCATACCGCTTGATGTATGCTTTGTTGGAGAAGATCACCATGCCCCTCTTACATCTACTAAGCATGACATTCATTCTCCTCTTGTCTTGAAGGAAACCAAGGTCCCTGGTCCTGACCAAGGAGATGATGATATAATCTTCTTCATTCCCTATCATTATCATCAACACACAGCTTAACCACCAGGATATCCAAGAAATGAACTCACCTTGGAAGGAATCCACATTGAAACACTTGTCTCCCCACTCAAGCTTAGCATTCTTCAGCTCTTCTTCAATCAAGGACCTCTGAGCATCATAGGGAGTGATGATTCTATAGTTCTTCCTCTGTTCCTGGAAAATGGAAGCAAGCTGGATGATAGCTTTGGACTCTTCCAAGTTCTAGATAAAAAAAGGTAAACCAACAAAAATGTAGTCTCAATGGTGTACTTACCTTCCAACTAGTGCCATGAGACATCTGCTGACCTGGCACATCAACAAAGTGACAGAGTAGCATATCTGTTTGATCTGCTAAAGGATGAGAATCACTAGACTTGAGAAGAGGTGTTGAATCCTCTGAGTCATCCTGAGTAGGATAGACAGTTTGGGCAATGAAGTCTCCAATCTGGGGTGGCATGCGATCTAACACTGGATCAGTTGATGAATAAGAAATTTTGAACACTTACATTGAGTGTCAAGGAAAATAAAGGGGGATTTACCAGTTGCATTGGGTGTAACAAGGTTTTTCACCTCAAAGACACTTTGAAGATCTTGGATATCATCTTGGCCATGTGGTGGTACTATATTATTGTTCAGAATTGAATCAATGTGAAAGAGACACAACTTACACTGCATATCATCTCCAATGAAGACAACCTTCCTAATGGTAGAGAAGTTGGAGAAAAGAGGGATATAATCTCCAATCTCTATCTGAGAGGCTTCATCAACAACAACAGTGTGAAGGGGAACCTTTTTAAAGGCACCCCAAAGCCTTAGTGGATTGCTAGAAAGCATGCTGAGGGTGCAAAGCACAACTGGACAACCATTGAGTTCAGAAAGCCTCTCTTTAAATTCACCACTGGTGATGGTATTGGCTTTGATGGTGGTATATAGATGCTCATGCCTAGAAAAGGAACAATGAGAAGAGTAAATTTGATATAAAAGACTCACCAAAAGACATAGAAATCATTAGAAACCAAGAGTCTCCAGTTGGTTAGGCCAAAGTCAGCCAACTTCTCTGCAATATTTTTGACAGCTACATTTGACTGAGCTATAAGCCAAATTCTAGTCCTCCCAGCTGAAACAGCAGTCAAGACATAAGAGGCAATAACAGTTGTCTTGCCTGTTCCAGGTGGGCCTTGAATTATGGTAACTCTTGAAGAGTCAGTCTGATCAAGCATACACCTAATTGCCTTCTTCTGGGAGCTATTGAGAGGACGAGGGATGTGGTCAGGATTGAGTTTGACAGGAGTTAGAGATGCCTGAGACCATTCAGCTGGCCACATAAAACCCTCTCCAGGATAGAGATAGATCCTTTGAATCCATGGACTAAAATCAGCACCATCAGTACTGATTTTGCCCTGCAGAACCATGAGGATGATCCGATTCCTTTTGGCCTCAGCAGTAGTGAGTTCCTCTCTACCCTTAACAGTGATGGAAGTGACTGGCTTCTCAGCCAAGAATCCATCAGTCTCTAACTCTGCAATGCTACCACCAGCTGTGGCAACCTCAGCAGTAACAGTAAAGGATCCAACTCCACCATGGGCAGCAACTTGGATAAGAGCTTGCTGCAATACAAGTTCAGGCATCTTATGCAAGATTCATTGAATTGACTCACTCGACCGTCTTCTCGGATTTTGTTCTGATAGCGATCAGCTTGAACACGGAGCCACTTTTTTCCATCATCAAAAGTTGTGGAATAAGAATGAGTGACTTCAGTTGGCTTGAGATGGTATTTCTGGAATGAATCTACAGCACTCTTGGCCAAAAAGCGGAGGAGCTGATGGTTCAGATCAGCTGAGAGTGAAGACAAAAGGAAAGAAGACAATTTACAGCGTCAGAGAGCTTATAGGTATCAATAGGCGGTACTTCAAAGAGCCTGTCCTGGATATGGACTTGCTGAGAGACATAGTGGGCAGCCCAGGCACGTTGGGCAAGAGGTGTGATGATGGAAGCGATGGCAGAATCAGCGGGTTTTTGGCAAACTAGCTCGGTGAACGTGCGATTGATGTTGCCCTTGTTCAGCTTGTGGCTGCTAGCGAACTCGATCATGGCGTAGGGCGAGCGGGTCCCGGGGCCTGCAGACTGGAGGTCGATCGCCTGTTTGATACGGAGATCGTGGCTCTGCCACAACCCGAGAGCGAGCGGACCCATGTCAAACGCATACACGAGCCCGGCGGTCCGGTCGAGGACGTGATCGCTGAGATAATCACGCCCTTGAGTAGTCAACGAGGAATTGGAGGAATCAGCGCGTCCGTTGTTCTTGTCGGTGGCGAAATCGATGAGGATAACAGTGGTGGCGTCGGCGATGGCGAGGACCTGGAGGGTACCGTTGGGGAGGTATGTGCCGGAGAGACCGAGAGGACGACCCTCGTTGTTCTCGACGAGGGTGCGCAGGTCGCTGTGGTCCTCGTTCAAGCCAGCCATTTTGATAAAGGTCACATCCAGTTTCCCGTCGGTGCCAGCGTCGACGAGATTCTGGTGGATGACACGAGTGGATGAGAGGGTTTCAGAGGATGGTTTTTCGGGAGAAGATTTTCGAGGCATTGGAGCAAGAAAGGCTGGGGTTGTAGTGCAGTTCAAAGGGTGGGGTCACATCGTCGCAGCAGTGGCTTCATCGATGGCCCACTCGTGTCGTTGCACAGCCCATATCCGATTTAGCATCCAAAAGCGTTTTCTAATCGATACAGGGACAAATCTATCTACATAAACAATCTAACTAGGTCGTCGTTCCTGTTCATCCAATTCTCTTGTTTCAGTGAGGCCGCGAGCTTGCCTACGAGCGTATCTGACGCTTTGCCAAGAAGAAAGGCTCGGCTAGTGCAGATGACCATACCCTCTTTACACCGCGTCAACATCACGTTTGTACGCCGCTGGTTCCGAAGGAACCCAGGCCTGTGCGAGCGAACGACGGAGACGATGATGTGGTCATCTTCATTCCCTAAGAACGAAAAAAAGGTTAACTGTTTGTCGACGACGGTTGTTCTCGGGAACGAACCTTGGAACGAATCGACGTTGAAGACTTTGTCCTCCCAGGATAGCTTCTCTTGTTTAAGAAGATTCTCGATTAGAGATCTCTGACCGTCATATGGGGTAATGATGCGGAACGACATAGCTCTCTTTTCATATAACCGAGCGAGCTTTACCACAACATGAGCCTCTTCTTCATTCTTGTGAACGTCGTCAGAAAGCCATTGGAACGTCAAGTCAAGAACGCTTTTCTTACAATCCAACTATGACCCGCTTTACTTTTCCTTTCTCGGCCTTTGCTTACGTCAATGAACCGACATGCCTTTGAGCTCGTGAAGTAATGGTGGGTGACAAGCCTATTGCTGTAGACGTTGCGCGAAATGAAAGCACCAATTATATGGGGCATGCGATCTAAACATTACCATTAGCCTAAAGCTGGGAAATCAAAACGGGTTACAAACATTGCATGTTCAGGAATAATGCTCGTCTCCGAAGATGCGAAAATTCGAAAACGCTGCGAAGTTCCGGTATGTCTTCTTGACCATAAGGCGGCACTAAAGTAAACGTCAGCCACGACACAAACCCCAACGGAGAAAGTTTACATTGCTTGTCATCACCAATGAAGACAAGCTTCACAAGCGTAGAACGGAAGCGGTGGAAGATGGAGAGATAGTCCCCACATTCGATTTGGCTAGCTTCATCTAGTATTATCATTTCCACCGGGACGACGCGCAGGTATACGTTGATGTTGGGGTTAGAGAACATGCTCAGCGTGCACAGGACTACTTTACAGCCCAGTAGCTGTCTGCTCGCCTCAACGGTCGATTTACTAAATTTATCCGATCGAATAACACGTTGTTCCAGTTCTTCGTAGAGGTGTTCATGCCTATGATAACTCAGAAAGGATATTCACACGGACAGACGATACCTACCAATCATAATGAAAGTCCTTAGACACGAGGAGCCTGAATGAGTGAAAACCCTCTTTGATGAATTTCTCAGCGATGTTCTTGACGGCAACGTTGGACTGGGCGGCCACCCAGATAGCCCGACTAGAACCTGCGTGATCGTGGCTTATGACAGATGCTGCGATGACCGTCGTCTTGCCCGTGCCCGGAGGACCTTGTACCATGACAATTCGATCGTTGTCCTTGTCCGATAATATCTTCTGCACAGCTACGAGCTGAGAGGGATTGAGGTTACGCGGGAAATCCACGGGGGGTGCTCCCCCCTCCCCCTTCGACTCTGGCCACACCAACCGTTCTTTGGGAAGCCACAAGCTCTTAAAGAATGGATTCGAAAGAATGTCCGCATTGTGTTGCAGTGTTTTGAGGATGATATCCTGGCGGGTGGATTCAGCGTTGGTGGGATTATCCTTTCCGATGGTCGTAACAGACAGAATCTTGCCATGTTTAACAGGTCCATTGATACAGATGCTGGCGCTCCGCCCATTGACCTTGCGAGCTTGGCCTATGACCTTTCTTGTAGCTTGTCTATCCGCCATCTCTATTTGAATAATCTATGCAATGTTCACTAAAGGGGATGCATGATAGGCAGAACGTTAGCAAACCTGACTTCCAGACTGTTTGATGCGGGTGGGAAAGCGATCACAGGTGAGTTTGATAGCACCTTTCTTCACGTTGAACTCATCTTTGACGTCGTTCTTGACGGTGGTTGGTTTAAGGGCGTCCAAGCGGTCCGCGTGTCGGGAGATGCTTGTCACAACGTCCAAATGCTGAGTAATGCGTTTAAGACAACAATGGAGAGAAAAATAAAGGCACGTACCGCCTTTGAAAAGGCCATCGTATCGATCCTACGTAGAGACTCGAAACGCGAAGTCATATGGGGAAGAGTCGCCGCTCGACAAGCGGCCCATGCCTGTAACGCCACAGTGGTTGTAGCATCATTCGTCCACGGCCCTGGAGCATCGAAAAACAAGGATTTCACGTTCTTCTTGACTAGATTCATCTCCCCGCCCATTGCGTTCATCAACGCTTCGGGAGACTGCCTGTCATCAGTGAGGGTCACTGACAACATATCTATCGCGTCGCTGACGCGAACTGACAGGTCCAGATGTAACGCGACAGCAAGCTGATCCATTCTGAACGCATACTTTTGAAATTTCGGGTTAAGAAGAAGATGGTCCTGGATGATACTCCTGCCTAGAGCAACGCGGCGTTGTATCGTGTTAATTCCGGACGAGGGAACGTGGCTTGCAGGTACGTTCACCACAAGGACTCGTGCGGCGGAGGCGAAAGCAATCGAAGATAGTTTAGACTGCTTGCCATAGGTGGCGGCAACGCCGAGAACACGGTCAGTAGCGTCCAACAATGGTTGGAGGTGGCCCATGTTCACGGCATCGTCGTTACATTTGACGATCGTGATGACCGTAGAATCTTTGGCGAATATACTCTGGGAAATGGTGAACGACATGTGCGAAAGAGCTGGTGGGAGAGAGGAGGCGTACGGTGAGAAATGATCTGTAGGCACGCCCAACGCCTGTCTTTTATTGTGTTCAGAGGCCACAGGCGCTCCGCCTCAAGATCCTGTAGGAATAAAGAAGCTTTGCGGCGCACACAACGCACAGCAAGTCCTGGACACGCGCACGCGCCACCGAACTTGTCGCTACCTCACGACGAAGAGTTCGCACGATGCGCAACCTGCCATCAGTTGCAAGTTACGAAGCTGATATGGAAACTTTTTTGGTTTCGTAGAGTCCACTGTAACCGTCAGACGTACAGAACTTGGCGGTATAAAAAAAAAGGTTTCGTGAGTCACGTGCCTAGCCGCGGACACAAGCACACGCTCTGCGCCTACACTTTACAACTTCATCCTCATGGCTACTCCTGTCATCGTCGGTCTCGGTGCAGTGACGGCCGCACTGGTGGGCAGACATCTCATTCGGAGCGGTGTCATTGGAAAGGGAGCAGCTGAACAATGGGTCAAAGGAGGGTTCAAAGCCAAAATGGACCGTAAGGAAGCCATCGCAATTCTCGGTCTCAGGTGAGCCGTTGCCGATCGCTGTTTCTCAGTTTCTCATCCATATCTATTTGCAGAGACGGGCCTACGCTCCGCAATAAACTTAAGGACGCTCACCGTCAAATCATGTTGGCCAACCATCCTGATAGAGGCGGTTCTCCTTACCTCGCAAGTAAAATCAACGAGGCGAAGGATTTACTTGAGAAAACTGACGGGAAGCGATGACATTTGCATAATCTCCTTTCGTTTCGGTAAGTAGCAGCAACTTTTCACTCGCTTTGCGTCACTCAATCGTTCCTCAAAAGTCTTCAGCCATGTACCATACCGCACTATCACCCGCTATTACATTAGAATACTACCCGCCACTCTCACTTGCGACTCTGACTCGTTCGTCACCACCCTCGCATCCATTGAGCCTCCAATAATTCGTCTACACTTGAGCTCCTTGCTGACTAATTTGAATTTCCCGTGACCATATCCCATCTCCTGATCATCCACGTCCCCTGCATGATGAGCACGATAGATTTCGACCCCTCGCTACTCGGAACAAAAGACCAGTGAGGCACCATTTACCTTGGCACGGCACACACGATGCCCATAGCTTTCCCCCCAAACCAGCTGGGATCAGCGCTACTCGGAAGAACTCGCCCACTTTTACGAGAGCGGACTTGAAGGCGAAGTATGGTACGTACTCAGAAGCCTCCAAGTTTCCCATTTGTCTACACGCCTGTCCATCAGGTTCGGCGAGGAACCCGTCGCGAAGATGGTCGAGTGGGCCTCGACGCACGTTCCTCCGACCGCGCATCCGAGTGTGCTCGACGTCGGCACGGGCAACGGACATCTTCTCTTTGCCATGGTCGACGTCGGGTACGACGCGTCGCGATTGACAGGTATCGACTACAGCCAGGCCTCGGTGGACTTGTCGACCGCTATCGCCAAGCAGCGGGATGACGATGGCGAGGGACACACGTACGGAAACGTCACCTTTGCGCCGTGCGACTTTCTGGACCCAGAATCGCCGGTTCCTCCGCCTGGAGAGGAGAGCACGAGCGATG
>JBBPJX010000917.1:0-10212 GCA_038088955.1 Neotropicomus parvogracilis | reverse complement strand
GGTGGCGGCGGTGGAAGGAGGACGCCAGCGCTGTCGACGTTGTGGTAGTGAGGTCCAACCCACCGCATCGCGTCGTCGTCGTTATTGTTAGGAAACACGTCAGCGGCGGTGGGTATGTGGCGACGACTCGTTGGGGGATAGTGTCGTCGTCGTGCGGTTGGGCCTCTTGCGCTGTCGCCGTAGTCGTGTACACCTCCTTGTCGCATTGTCGTCGTCGTCCCACCGTGGCACTGGGCATGCGTGTAATGTCGCCGTCGTCGTCGTCTTGCGATGGTGTTGGCCATGCGCACCTCGTCGTTTTGCCATGTAAGAAGGGCGGTGGGGCTTGATTCGACATCGTCGCCGGGGTGGTGAGGTGATGTCGACACTGCGTCGCGCCGTCGATGTCAAGGTGATGGGGTGGGATTGGCCAGCCCCGTCCATGCGTCGACACCGCGTCACGTCGTTGTCATGTCGTCGTCGTCATGGGGTGGTGACACTGGCACGATACCCGCGGGTATGGGTACGATTTTCTGAACCCGGTGTTGTACCCGGTACCCGTTCCCACGGGTATGTACCCGCGCGGGTACGGGTACGGGTACGCTCAAAAGTATGACGGGTATACCCGTGCCCATCCCTAGATGGGGTGGCATGGGGAAGTCCAACCCTTGTGTCGAGATCACGGTCCGTCGTCATCGTCGTGGTAGCGCGGCCCCAGGTGACGCCTGCGCCATCGATGTCGTGGTGATGGACTGGAAATGGCAGCCTCGTCCCTGCGTCGATAACGCGTTGCGTGGTAGTGGTAGTAGGGTGACTTTTGTGCTATCGAAGTCGTGGCATTGGCTAGCCCCGACCCTGCACGACATCGCGTCGCGTTACCGTGGTGGTAGGGGTGAAGGGGGTAGCAGGCGACGCTCGCATCGTCGACGTCGTGGTGACGGGGTGGCATTGACCAACCCCGTGTCTGCGTTGTCGTCGTCGTCATGGTGACGGGGTGACATTGACCAACCCCGTGCCTGCATCGTCGTCGTCGTCGCTGCGCTGTGGCTTTGGTGCACGTAGCACCATCGTCGTTCCGTCCTCCTGCATTGGTCATCGTCGTCATCGAGTGGGCGAGACGAGTGGTAGCCATCATCCCACAGTAGTACTCACGTGATGTCGCTGTCGTTGCACGATAGCATTCGTGCGCACGTTGTCGTCGTTGTCCAGTTGGGATCCCTGCCCCGTCGCCGTCGCCATTGTTGTCGGGTGTGGTTGGGTGTGGTTGGGTGCGCGAGATGATCGGAGGGTGCATTGTAAGACGATGTAAGGGTGTGAGAGCCAACGAGAGCATGGATAAGACAACTTGAAAGACATCGAGAGGACGGCGCACAAGACTGGAGAGCATACAAGTTGACAGGGCATTGCGCGAGATGACTAGCTTAGCCCGTGTTCAGACGACCGAACAATCATGTGACTTGCACCCTCAATTTTTTGCCAAGTTTCAAAGGGTACTAGGTTTAGCTACTACACAGCAAACGCATTACAAAGCGCCGCCTGGCGAGGGCACGTATATTTCAATCACTGCCACAATCTTCGCATGGTCATTGCCATGTTATTGCGATGGGACAGATAGTAAGGACATTTCAGTTGCCGCTAGAATAAATTTATGATTAGTCATTGCAATCCCCCTGTACCCTTTCTTGCCTTCTCCTGACCCTCTTCACCTCATTGCTTGTGTACATTCTACATTCTACGAGCATATGGTACTGTGTCCGGATCTCTACAAGATCCAGTGGGCTGTACTTTTCTTTTCGTATATAGAGCCTTTCTCGATCGCTCGAGCACCTCCGAGTCAGCCTGTTGTATCGCACGCGACTGAGTTCTCGCTAGGTGCCGCACGCCGGTGATCCCAATCCCGCTCGTTTTCTATTACCCTCGACTCGTTGGGGGTCCTCCGTGTGGAACTCTCATTTGCGTACAATCTGCACATACGAGGGAGGGGAGGGGGGAATTAGTACGACTCTCCAGGGGAGCGATTCAAATCCAGCCGGCAAACCTACCACCAGGCGGGATTCGATACGATACGGGGCGCGAGACCACGCTCCCCTGGATTTCTTCCCCCCACATCCTTCGTCTTCGAGGACGTCTGCGTCCTAGGCGATGCCTTGGCGCGGGCCGGTGTGCCGCTGCGTGGCCCCACAGAGTTTGAGCACGCCAACCGTCGTCACTGGCAGCGCTCGGGCCTGAAGACGGAATCCATTCTTCTATTTCATTTCTTTGCAAGGTTGGACTGCAACTAAGGTTCTAGGCTAAACCACATTGTCACAAGGTTAAAACTCCATACTTACTGTGCCATAACCTCGAGCTCCGTTACAACCCTAAACGGGGCGCCGAAGCGTACGGTTGTGCGTATTCATACCAGAAAATTGACAAGGCTCCGCCGATCAGTGAAGTGACAAATACTCTCGTTCCCCTCTCAAAATTATATTGTCTGGTTTTTCGCGATCAGTAACCGCCGGCCGCTCAGGGTTGCGCCAGTAAGATAACCGTATGCCGTGACAATCCATTCATTTTAATTGTCCGCTGCAATGAGCTCCGACTCTGTAAAACAAGCTGGTCTAGAAGATTGAGGTTCAAACGATATTCCTCCAGGAAGGAAATGTTTTTCCTGGTCTCAATTCAGACTACCGACGCCATCGTTTGAGCTTGTTAGTGACACCGTGTCCACGATTCGTTTTCATGACCTCGTGTGCTAGCGAAATTTTATTTTTGTTGGCAGTCCGTCGGCTCGTACGCATCAAGCAGGGACGGTGGCATTTGCGCCGATCTGCAGGAGACAGGAGCGGTCAGTTAAAAAGTGAACTTCCTTCTATCAACCTTTCTACTGCACCACGCTTCCCGAGGTGCTCGTAGCCACATCATGACAGGGTCAGTGTCTGCATACTCTGTCAGTCTCATGCTATGTGTAGCGGTTGCCCTTCATGCCTGGCGGCGATATCGACGCAGAGCACAACTTCCATTACCTCCCGGACCGAGTGGTCTTCCGTTTGTCGGTAACATTTTCGACCTCAATCCTATCCATCCCTGGTTATCATACGAGGAATGGGGAAAGCAACATGGTGTGTAGGATTTTCGGTGAATGCTAGGTCTTTCTACGAGTTTTTTTTAGGCGGATTGGTATACGCCAACCTACTTGGCAAGGATTTCGTCATTATTAATAACGCCGAAATTGCGCACGACCTGCTGGAGCGACGGTCAGCCATCTATTCCGAGAGACCTTACATACCGGCCAATGAATTGTGCGTCACTTTGCTTCCAGCCGAGAACGAGAGGCTGATACACAGATGTAGGTTTGGTATGGATTTCAACTCGGGTCTCCTTCCGTACGGCAGCACATGGAGGCTCCACCGAAAGATGTACAACATCGCCCTTAACAAGGAATCTGTATGTCAATACAAACCATTAGCTATCTCCAAGGCATGCCAGCTCGTCGAGAACCTCGTCGATTTACCAGAGGATTTCGCCAAACACTGCAAAACGTGTGTTGTCTATTTGTTTATTTGTTACGAGGATGTTGACAACCTGTAGCTTTGCAGCAGCGACTATCATGGCTGCGACGTATGGATACGAGGTTGCACCGAAGAATGACCCATTCGTGACGAAGGTCGAACATCTAATTGGTTTGTTCACGACTGCAATGACTCCTGAACGAGCCGCGTTGTTAATCGCATTTCCGTTCTGTGCGTCCCATTGTCTACAGTGTTGCTTCGTTGGGTTGATTGTCAGCGTGATTAGTGGCACATATTCCATCCTGGATGCCTGGTGGAGAATACAAGAAACGGGCTGTAGAGTGCCGTGCGCTTGCAGAAGAGGTGTTAACTAGCCCAGTTGAATACATCATGGAAAACATGGTGAGTGTCACTGTCACTCTCCAACCTAGTGTCTAATACAGGTCCTCTTTATTAGCTCGCTGGAACGGCGGGGGAATCGTTTGTCCGTTCCTTGCTTGAGACTCGAAACGGTGAAGAGCAAGAAGACGTCATTAAAGCTGTAGCAGCATCTGCTTTCCTCGGTATGTGATCGCTCGTTCCTATTGGTTCAATGAAGCACCAACTGCAATTTCTTAGGTGGTGCCGACACTGTTGGTGACCAACTGTTTACAATTGTATCGAGTTGACTTTTTCTTAGAGTGATGCCACACTGCGGACATTTATCCTCGCCATGGCACTCCACCCCAAGGTCCAAGTTAAAGCCCGTGAGGAGATCGACCAGGTTGTGGGCAGTCATCGCCTACCGGATTTTGGGGACAGGCTGAGTCTACCGTATATCGAGGCAGTATATCGTGAGACGTTCCGTTGGCAACCTGCGGTACCTAGTGGTGAGTGTGTTAGTTAAAGGACGCTAGTCGGACCTAAACAAGTTGTACAGCTCTTCCACACATGACCGCGACAAGCGATATATATGAAGGCATGTACATCCCAAAAGGTGAGTAAATAACACTACCTATTGTGTGACATGCCCTGACTGATCACAGGTGCGATTGTACTTACTAACATCTGGTGTGTATCACGTCTTATGGTCAACACATTCAAACTGAACTAGCGCAGGGCGATGGCACACGACGAGACACGGTTCGACGATCCGATGGCCTTCATCCCCGAACGACATCTCACATTGGACGGGACGATAACGGAGGGAACGTTACCTCCTTCATTCGGCTTTGGACGGTGGGATTTATGGTCACTTTCGCTCGGGATGATACTGAAGGATTTCATAGTCGTGCCTGTCCTGGAAGGCATTTTGCCGATCAGAACGTCTGGGCTGCTATTGTGACCATATTGGCAACGCTGGACATTTGCAAGGCGCGTGAAGAGTCCGGGAGTGAAATCGATATCAAGGCAGAATTCACAGGTGGACTCTCATCGTGAGTTGTCGTGACCCTCTTTAGTCGTTGCTCATTGCTCGTTGTCTTCAGTGCTCCAGCGCCGTTTGTGTGTTCTATTGTCCCGCGTTCTTCATGTGCCGAGGATCTCATCCGGATGAGAGTCCACTAGTGGCTTTCTGACTCGAATGAAAGACCAGAGGGACATTTGCATGGTAATCAGATCTGCGGCATTGCATTGTAAATTACAGCTATCTAATGGAGGAGTGGGGGATATGACATCAATTAATTAGTCCTAGTGTGTCCAATGGGGATCTTCCTCTTTCGGGGAACCGAAAGCTCTGTGGTAAAGTTCGGGTCCTTCTCGTATCAGAGCCTAAATCCAATGTCATTTCGAGATGCAAAAGGAGATCGTGGTAAGACTCACAATGACGACCTCGACGGCAATGAGGGCAATAATTACCAGTTCCATGCGGTGCGCAGAGGACTGAGATGCGTTGGGCGTTCTAGACATGGTATGATGATACCGATGACGTACCTCAGTAAGTAGCTGTCTAAGAGTTGATTGGACCTAAGCACGAGCTGAGAATGTACTGAATGCAATGAGGGCGGAATGAAGTTACCTCGGTCGCATAAGTGATCTTTTCGTTGACGGCATGGGTCCGCGCCTTCACCTCTAGGGCGGCCGTCATAGATTTGAAAAAGCCTTCGAGCTCTGGCTCAGTCCAATATAGATCAGGGGTATCAGAGAAATTCTCGCGGTTGAGATTGAGACCTTGACGAAACTTCATCAGGACGCCGAGTTTCTTGATGAGTTCTTGGCGGCCAAGCCCAGGTCTTCCGGTTTTCTCAAGCGACTGGGGTAACTGGGCAACGGAAAGGAGGTAGGCCTCGAGGGATTCTTCGATCACGGACAGTGCGGTGGACCGGGAGAGTGCTTGAGAGTAAGCATACCGAACGAGGAGGGTTGTCATGTCGAGAGATGGATTTGATGGAGCAAAGGAGGCAGCATTAGAAGGATCTTGGAGCTGCGCGACGCGTCCGAGGATGATCAAGTCGCCCTGTATCCGGGTTTTTCTGAAGTAGGGAGATGTCAGCCCACTCTGGAGCACGATGTGCGCAAATGTAGTCTCACTCGTTTGGATCTGTCACGAATTCGAGTTCCTCGGTTTCAGGATCATGGAGAGGGCCGGCCTCACACGAAGCCAGGATGTCTTTGGCAAACTGGCGAGCTTCGTCTTCGCTCAGACCCCAGCATACGAAGCTACCGTTTCCAAAGACAAAAATTTCACCGTCCTGGCCCCAACGTGGGATCCACCATGCGTCGTGGAGTTTCTGGGAATCTGGTGTGAGGCGAGAACGTAGGCGAGCAGGAAGGTAACGTTCTGCTGTTGCAAAAGTCAGCACGGGTCTGATTGGGCTACGAGTTGGGGTCGGATTTGAACGAATAGGAAGAGATGCAGCGGCAGTTCGTCGCAAAGGCGTGCTGGCCTTCGGTTTCTGCTTGAGTGAGTCGGACTCGGTGGACAAGGTGCGCGAACATGACACGAGCGAGGTCCTTCGTAGCACCGATGTAGGCCCACGTAAAATATGACACAACGCCCTCATCGCGGGAGTGAGGTCAAACCCGACATTGAATAAATAAAAGACAAAACTCAAGGCAGCGGGTGATAACAAGTCACGTGTTTCATCTAGAATGGCTGGTTGCGCGCAAAGTAAAATAGACCGAATGTATGTACATCCTCTCAGGTCGCATCGGCACCCAAGCAAGCTCCTTTATTCATCGTCGTACCCCTGAACAGGTCTTCGTGGTCGTTTGGGAACTAGAACATGGATAAGCTAACCACGAACTGGGCGCGCGAAGAGCAAGCTCACGAGGGTATGTGGTTGGTACGCGCTCAGCGGGGACGTAACCAAAGTAGTTCTGCCTGATCGATGGAATTGTCAGGGCGAGAACAGGCCCCGCAGTTCCCATAAGACAGGACCAGAAGATGACCGGTTGCTCATGTGCAAGGTATTGCTAAGTTGTCCACCATCGAGAGTAAGCGCTAGCAAGTCTGTCGAAGGTCTGTCACTCACAAAGTACCTGTGAGTCCTCTTGAACGGTGAGACGATGGACGCCATGGTGATGTTGGCTCTGATGTTGGACAAGGACGGAAACGATGTTTGGCTCTGTATGCACGTCTTTACAGGCTATAAGTCGGACAGTCCTAATATGTAGTACACTACGAACACATTCAGTGCCAAGAGGATCGCCAGCACTCTTCTGACTGTAGCTAGGTATCTACGTACGGCTCATCGGCACCCTTCCTTTGTTATCGGGACGTCGACGTGCAGAAGCAGAGGCGGCGAGTCTTTCAATGTCTTCTACCCTTACTTTGCGTTGCTCGCTGACGGTCGTAATAGACTGCATCGTCGTTTTCTGCTGCAGACGTCTCGTCGGTGAGTGAACGTCGGGTTCTCCGAGTGCCGAGCTCTCTTTCTCAGGTGACAATCTGCAAGTCATCTGGTATGATTTCCTTTAGGGTTCCAACCAATCCTCGAGAATTTGGAAACACAACTCGCCTGTGTTGGGAAAGTCTTTGCTGCGATCTTTTTCAGCTTCCTCTTTCTGTATTCACTGACTGGGGTTCGCCCCTCAGCAGCGGCAGCTCTTCTCTCTGCCTCTTTTCTCCTTAACCTCCGGATTGTACTCTCGGACAACGTATCCCCCTCCTTCAGACTTAGTAAGACAGTTTCGAGAAACCCAACGGGAGGAAGAGGTGTGACCACGGCGAGTCTGAAAACGTCTCTGCTTCTGATAGCGGTGACGTAGTCGCCAGGGCATATTGATGGGATATGCGGGAATTCAGGAGTGTCCCCCATGCTATCGGTTGGCAAGAAGGGATACGCCAGTCCCAAGAAGCCGGTGCCCACGCATGGCGTCGTGACACTCGCGAGATTAAACATGGTCATGTCCCACAAGAGATGTTCTGTGTGCGGTTGGTATCGAATGCAGGCCGCTACCATCCTCCAGAACGTGCGAGCGACCGAGGATTTTGGACCGAGGTCGCGCAACTTTGTTGAGACGAAGATCTTGGCCACCGAATGGTGAATCATTCCGTTTGCGGGTAAGCAAGTAGTGATGAGGACGGATGTACTCAGCCCTGCGTTATTCCACATGGTGTGTCGGTTCGTGTAGCAAAGCTTGGGCTGCGAGGTTTCTTTCAACAATACGCGTCTTTGATCACGTGGACAAAAATCAACGTCACGTGAAAAAGTCAAGTAAAAGATAAACATTTAGGCAATTCAGGTTGATCCGGTTCGAGCCTAATGTCTGCGGTCCCATCCACACCGAGGGCCAACCCGGGCCTAGCGACGCACGCAACGACACCGACAACGGCCCGCATTTCGAGCACACATGCCCTTCAATCATCGCCGCACTACACAACCACTCGCAGGCATTCGTTATATGGCACAGAGGACCGCGTTGTGATCGACCCAGGGTCGCGTATATGGAAGATTGGTTTCAGTGGAGAAGGAAAGCCAAGAGACATTCTTTATGCTGATACAATCAACTCTGAATCTTTGTGGAGCTGGAGTCGTGCAACCGATCCGTCAGCAAGGGCCGAAGAAGACAGGATGCTCGAGATTAACATCGAGAGGTGCATGCGTTCCGTATTCCATGGGTAAGCGCTACTTAGGGTAGATTCTGACTCCTTCAGTTTGACGAAGCTCTGTCTCAGGTCACTTCTTACAGACCCCAAGTCACGCAAGGTCATCCTGGTCGAGCATCCATTACTTCCACTGTATATCAAAGACATGTTTGCCAAAGTCTTATTCGGAAACCTGCAGGTATGTTCAGTTGCCTTGTATCTTGTAGCCTGTTCAGAACCAGCAAGGTTCCCTCAGTATCGTTCGCCTCTAGCCATCTGCTCTCCCTCCTTTGCGTCGGTCGCATAACGGGTCTTGTTATCGATTGTGGTCACCTCGAATCTACAGCCCTCCCTGTTTGTTGCATCTCCTTAGACACCGTCTCCGGACTAAAAACAAGCAACACAGATATTCGCTGCCCGACCCATGTTTCCCCACCTTCGAACAACACCATTAGCGGGTTCGCGATTCACGTCACACCTCCGTGCACTTCTCCTCCTCTTCGCGACCTACATACCCCCTCCATTAAATCTGAGCAGCGTGAATCCAGTCTTATCAAGCAGAACCACCCCCGTGCCTCAAGAAATTCTGACAGATGCACTAATCGAAGAGATCAAAACGCGCTGTTGCTTCGTTGGCACCACTCTCGAAATAAACCGCGAGTCCATGCGCTCCTCCTCTCCTGCGCTTGCTTCGGAATCGGATCTCCCTCCCTCCACCGACGCTGCCATGTCAGAATCAGAATTCTCCCGGGCATCTGAGGGGTTGGAGAGTACCGGCTCTTCGCAGCACGCTTCGTCCGAGTGTGAGATGATCTCGCATCCTGCACAGCCCGAATCTGCAGGCAGAGAGGGCAATCTCCAGATGCTTGCCAACATGTACACAAGGCACTCGACCGCGACAGACATTCACCTCCGCGTCATGCCACCCGCGTCACAGCAGCTAGGTACAGGAAGGGGTACTTTGATCATCCCAGGTTGGATCCGCGAGCGTGCAGCCGAGGTCTTGTTCGAAGGTGGTGACGTCGATGAAAGCAGCGTCGCAGAGGTCCTCCTCGAAGCACTTCTCAAGGTCATTTCCTCTTGCTTAGCTTGTCATGCGTGCTGTCCCTAACGCTGAACCTCTCACAGGTACCGGTCGACCTCCGGAAGACACTTGTATCCTCCATTCTTGTCACGGGCGGTACGGCGATGCTACCAGGTTTTATCCCGCGGCTGCACACAGACTTGCTACGTGCCATTGGGCCGGGGGCATTGCGACCACGCCAGGGGCCGACGGGCTCAGAAAGACCGCTCCGGCCTGCGTACGATCGCTATGCTGTGCTGCGCCCGCTCGCGCCTCACATCGCAATCCTCAACAACCCTGCACCACTGTCGTCGCAGTCATCGCCGCGTGCGGCTGCAAACACGGGAAAGGCCCCGGCGTTCGCGCCCGCGTTGATGGCCTGGGTGGGGGGGTCGTTAGCAGGGTAAGTAGCCATGACGATCCCGAACGTGTCCACGCGTCGTGCTCACTGCGCCCTTTGTCCAGTGCGCTCAAAACAGGCGGGGTGGAGGTCTCGAGAGAAAAGTGGGACGAAGCGTTCTTATCTCAAGACGGCGACGACGGCGACACGGACGACGCGATGGATTCTGCATCTCTTGTGCCACCAGGACAGAGGCAGAAGGGTATGTTGCCTGACTGGACACGAACGCCGTTATCGACAGGTGCACCGTCTGCGGTGGCACCCAAACCTG
>JBBPJX010000916.1:0-10221 GCA_038088955.1 Neotropicomus parvogracilis | reverse complement strand
CCTCGTTTCTTTCTTCTCCTCGACCATGCTCGCCTCGACGCTCTTTATCTCCCTGCTCTCCCTCGCCGCCGCATCGTCCCAGCCAGCCGTCGTCGCCGACCGACGACTCGCAAGACGCCAAGTCAGCGTCAGCGCACCGTCGCCCTTGCCCTCCCAGTGCACTTCCACCTGCGGCCCCGTCAACAACGAGGTCAGCCTGGTGAGTCCCTCCCTCGGTCTTCGCTTCCCGCGTCGGAGCCTCAATTCCCCGGTTCCCGAGCCTATCCCCCTTTCGTCGAGTACTGATCCAGAGATCGTCCTGTAGGGATGCCCCGTCACCGCGTGCTGTACGACCACCTTCGAGACCGAGTACTACAACTGTCTCATCTGCGTCGGTACGGCGCTCGACGCTGCCAATTACACGGTCGCCCAAAATAGCCTCAACCGTACGTCCACGGCCGTTCTACTTGTTCAGACCGATATCACCGAGGATTAAACAACAGTGCTCTACACGACTTGCGTGGACATGGGGTTCGTTCTGCCCCGGTTGGAGCTGCCCGGCCAGACTAATTCGAGTTCGAACGCAACGTCGACTGGCTCGAGCACTGGGGCAGCGGTTGGTGAGAGGTCGCCTGGTGTCCAGGTGTGGGCTTTGATCGGCGCAGTCGTGTTCCTGGGGACTGCTGGGCTGTGGTAGCATGGCGGAGAAGTCTACGGGCGTTGGCAGAGTGACGCATTCATCCATCGGACTCTCGTCCGAGGACTATTTATTATATCATTGGGTTAATACCTCGTAGGAGGGCAGTTTCACGGCGTACATGGCAGAAGATAAGGATACAGACCAACTCGAGAGGGCCTTATTTAGTACCCTTTTATACACTCGTTCACAGGCGTGCATCTTTTGGTATCTTGCGAATCGCCTGTCGGACACCAAGATCCCCTAGTACGTCCTCTGCACCAGCAAGGATAGCATCGAAAGGCGACGTTCGGTGGAACTGTGGGTCATCGAGTCGAAATCTAAGTCAAGGAATGAGAAAAGACCCTGCGCACGTTCTCGATGATCTTTCCCATCCCACCCATCGTAATACCCCGTCCACCAAACATCTGCGTCGCGTCTTCGGCAGTTTCGCGACCAGAACGCGAGATAAACCTACACACCACAGCAGTGGGTCAATACGCGAACGAGCGGAGCGCGGGCTTCCGACGCACTTTTTAAGAAGAGCGATGGGCCCTGCCAGCTTGTCCGATTGCTCCGCATAATTCATCTACAATCAGGGCGTTCGACGTACAATAGCCGAAACGATCAACATACGACGCACGTTGTTCATCTGGTGGGTTATATTCTCCATCCATGCCTGACACGCCTCCACGCGCTCAATCATCAGTGCCAGTTTGGCACGTATGACGGCTTGGGAGTGGAGGGGCTTCTTGAATGCGATACGCTGATTGGTCCACCTGACGTCGGACGGTCAGCACCCCGCCAGCGAGACAGAATGCAGTCAACGGACTTGAGGCATTCCTCCACGACTGCGCGCTGCGCGCCTAAGCTCGTAGCTGCCACCATCCATCGCTCGTGATTGAAGTTACTTAGAATGACATATAGTCCTTGTCCAACTTCTCCAAGTATATGAGACGAAGGGACACGTGCGCCGTCAAAGGTCACGTATGCCGTTCCAGCCGTGGACGAGTAAGACGTTTTGATGGGCTTCGTGGATACATTGTCAGAGCGCGGAATCAGAAGGACGAGGGGACCTTGCTACGAGTGCAAATGTCATCAGACCGCAACAAAAGGGAGAGAATGGTGCGTACCGCGCTCTGACATAGGGTAGTAAAGTAGTCCGCAAACGTTCCATTCGTTATCCACCTGTTTCGGTTTCATACGTTTGGCACCACAGAAACGAAAAACTGCCCTACTTTTTAGTCCCAGTGACCACCCAGTCATCACCATCTCTCACTGCGACCGTCTGTACGCCGGCAACATCGCTTCCTGCGAACGCTTCCGTGATAGCAAGCGCAACATACGTCTTTCCTCCGAGGATTTCAGGGACAAACCGTGATTGGATTTCTGGAGACCCGAAATTGAGGATAGGGGGAAGAGCAATGACACCACCGTTCAGCAATCCATCCACGAAACCGCGCGTCCCAAAACGGGCCATTTCGAGGTTAAGAATGAGCTACATCAGAAGAAAATGCGTCCGGCATGAGCAACGCGCGAGACTCGTCTGGCGAGCGGAACGGTTGCACCTCATAAAAGTGGTCATATTCTTCGGGCGTAACGACCCCGCCCATGAGCACCCGCCCTTGGAGATGTTTCCCCGGGCCAATACGCATCGCTAAAAAGTTCATCGCGCTGTCCATCGTTCCAGACACGCGTCAGCACATTTGACGGTAGCGAGTCGGACGCTCCAAACGGGACTCACCAAAGCTTATCGACCAGCTCCTGCGAAATCCTTTTCCCGTTCTCCTCGCATCGAATTGCCTCGGGGTAAACCTCTTTCGTGAAAAACGCCCGCACGGCCCTATGAAACCGCCGATGCCCATCGTTGTAGTACGGACTATAGAACCCAGCACTGAGCCACGTCGGTTCGGCATACGGAACGAGCGAGAGCGCGCCGGGGGCGGGGGCTTTGATGCGCTCCGCCTGCCCGATGACAGTGCCAATTTGGAGACGCGCGTATTGCGAACGGAGGAGGACTTCGTGGCGGTGGAGACCGAAGAAGACGTCGGTCGCGTCCTTGCCGGCTTGATGGGATTGTGGGGGTGAGCTCGAGTGCGCAGATGGAGCGACGTACCGACGCCGTGCGCGTAGAGGACGTTGGCACCGCCTGGATGGAGGTCTGCGAACCGCGAAAGGTCGTAGACTTTGGCGTCGATAACTATCCACTGGAAAAGAATGTGAGAGACGAGTCATTTTGGGGTCAGGAGACTTGCTAGGTCGCCCTGCTTGTTGTGCTACGTTTCCGCAACGAGGTCAGTCCCATCTGTGGGATACGAGGCTAGGCGGTCTACCTGTGCAATCTCATCATAATGAAACTCCTTGGGTGACATTCTGAGATCAGTAAATATGTGCTTCAGCTTCAAGACTCGGCGAGCCACTTGACCGATGTGTGGTAACGCGAACACGTGAAAATACGCGGAGCCAGTAGTACAATTCCTATTACATCTTCACACAAACTACTGACACAGTAGAAAAGTACGTAGGTCAAGAAACGCGAAAAGGAGGGGGAAGAGATATCGAGGATCTCGCCATTCTAACATGGTCCATTGCCCACACACTTAGAGCTGAAATCCCCAAGTTTAGCCGAAGGATGTGTTTTCGTAACTGGGAGAAACATACCCTGAATAAGAATCCCAGCTAGGTGTGTGACATAGCAGATGAGCCAACGCAACGAGTAGCGAAATTCATACGCACATCTTCAGGAGTCAAGCGACCCATAGCCTATCACAGACGCTCTCTTTAGCTGCGAGACAGCCTAAGAAAGAGGATACGCACCGATTCGTCAGTAGACAATGTCGCATTAACCATGGCAGACTTTTTCTCTTGGAGCTAGGGAAGCATTTCGTTACGTCCCTCGGATCCAAATGTCGGGTCACCCACCTGAATGATACGACTTTCTATACTATCTTCTATGACGAGCTTGATGGCTTGTACAGGACGGTGCTGACCAAGTCGGTGAATGCGGTCCATGGCTTCTGTGGATCGGTAAGCAAACAGTAAGTTACCTTATGGAAAGCATCCTTACGGTATTCGACAGCGGGATTCCACCAACTGTCCATAAGATAGACACGCGATGCTTCCGTTAAATTAAGTGCAACACCACCAGCTTTCAGGGATACTAAGAAAATGGTCACATGAACGTTGGTCACTAAAGGTCGAGCATCAGGAATGCGAACATGTAAGGAAAACGTTCTGGCATACTGAAGTGCTGGATGGTAGCGTCACGAGCTTGAGGCGACATCGTGCCCTCAAGTCGACATATCTAGAAATCATGAATAGCCAATCATGCAGGCAACGACAACACCAACCCGGAATCCAGCTTTCTGTAACCTGAACGCGATCAAGTCCAAAAAATTGACAAATTGGCTAAACACAATGCTCTTCGTAGTGGCATCCTGCGCACGAAGATTCGACAATTCTTCGATCAAAGCTTCAATCTTTGAAGATGAGCGCCAGGTATCTAGGTCTAGTCGTCCAATAATGCCTTGCCTTGCAGCAGGCAACGTTGATTCCAATTCTAATGCAGGTCCTTCCAGGTCAACGGTCAAGGGAAGATGACAAACTGGGCATTCAGGCTATGACGACGGATGTCACTGAGGTGCGTCATCAGCAAATGAAGAAACATACATTGGTGTCCCCAGCGGTACCCAAGTATTGCTTCATACACTCGCGATCAAAAATATGATGACACTTGGCTTGGATGGCATCCTCGGCGATGTCATTGCAGAGCCTACAGACTGTTGCTTCGCTGAGGTCCTCACTGCTGAGGAACTTGTTGCCATTGCTCTTGCTGCGGAGGACCAGGTCGGGATGGCAAGCCATTTGGCGCATACGGGTGATCCTGAGCACGGTATGTCAATTCCAGTCAGATAAAACAGAAGGTATATACATACAAACTAAATATATTGGAGTAGTCTAATCGCAGGTGTGAGGTGGGGAACATCGAGAACGGAGGTCGACTCACTGTTCAGGACTGTTCCCGAATCAACGTAGGTACTAAACTGACGCTTGGCATCAGAAAAGAGCGAGAGATACAACTCTTTCTCTTCTGGGCTGAAGTAATCCTTCCGAACAATAACCGTCCGTGGGGGAAGCCCCAGATCGTCCGCGCGTTGAATCTAAGGGACAAAACGTTAGGAATCACAGCCAAAAGCGCAGTATAAGCGTACTTTTGTTCGCCTGAGCATCATACGATCCAACAGGACTTTCAACTTCTTGAAAGCTGTCTTTCCAGGTCCTTGCATGCCGTGTTTTTGAATAGGCGTCAAAATTTCATTGTTCCAGAAGCACGTCTGAGGAATGAGGATGAATGATACGTATCACTAGATAGAATTACAGTATCCCACATGTTGCATAGGACTGTGACCACATTCTACGAAGCCAAAGTTTTGAGGGTCAGATCATGAGCGGTGAACGTAGAAGACACACCGTCACAATTTTTTTTATCCGAGAACTTCCAGTGGAGAGATTTACAATCACATTTCTTGCCTAAAGAATTACTTGAGACAGGATAGGAACGTTTGGAAATGACTTACAGAAGTAGTGTGCGAAGGGGTCCCCTCCTAAGAAACGAATCATACTGTAGAGCTCTCCGACACGGTTCTGTAGTGGGGTGCCGGACAAACACCACTTATAGTCACTTTCCAATTCAAAGCAGGCCTTGGCAGTGTTGGTAGAGCGTTCCTTGATGTTGTGGGCTTCATCAAGCTGAACCAGGGGTATATATAGGTGAATCTGTGTAGACCGTCGGGTGCGAGACGTACAATGATCCGGTTCCACTTGATTTGATGAAGGGGGGAAGCCTCTTTTACAATGTGCCCTTTACGCTTGAAACCGCTTTCCTGCTTTCTGAAGCAGCTCTCCACTACAGCAAAACTGGTGAGAACCTAGTCGTAGTCAGCATTGCGTGAATATAGTGCGGCCGACTAATCTTAACGTACGACATCATGTCGTTGGAGGTCTTGGGGATTAACGATGCGAGAAGCACCATGCCAGACAAGGACATTCATACCCTCTGTGTGGGCAGCAATCTCGTTGCGCCATTGCATAATTGCGACAGTCGGTCTACACGATGGTCATCATCAATATCTAGATCTCAACACAGAATGCAAGGCAAGGATACTTACGCAATGACAAGATTGGGCCTCTTCAAGTCAGATACGAAGAGGGATATCATCTGGATAGTTTTCCCCATGCTGTGCAAAGCGATGATTTTGAGTCACTCTAGGCAGAAGAAGTGAACCATCTTACCCCATTTCATCCTTGAATATCGGAAGCTTCAGCACCCTAGAATAAGTGGTGTACTAAACGCTTACCGCTAACATGCCACCCTGCCAGATACTCTTTTCTTGCTTTCGCATCCACCAAAGGGATTCCTGCTGGAACGGCAAGAGGCTGACTTTTAACCCAGTAGGTTGTTCAGCTTTCTTTGGAGTAACCACAGGGATTTGTTCTTCGAGATCCCCCCACACATCCACAAGTTCTGGATGATGCTTCTGCAACGCCAATGTGGTCTTCTCCGCCTGTGATGTTCGTTGAGCAGAGCCCCACCCGATAATCAAAGCCAGGATATACCCAAGTTAACCTGCGGCCGAGCTTTTGGGCCAGCAAACGCTCCTCCCTCTTGGCTGCGTTTCGCTCAAGACGCGCCAGACGACGACGTTCTGCCATTTCAGCCCACGTCATTTCTGTAGAACTTTTGGCCTTCCCCTTTTTTGGCCTCGCCTTTCCCTTTCCTTTCCTTTTTGGCGGGGACTCCTCGTCAGATATTTCTAACATGGATGTCTCTGACGCGTCGTCAGTCTCGGCAAGTCCTTCAGAAATTACTTCATCCATTTCAAAGTCACTCGTGATGACACGACTGGATGGACCAGTACCAGACCTTCGTTGAGCTTCGCGACGGGCAGTCTTATGGGATGCCTCAATAGCTGCAATCACAAGCAATTCTTCTTCTGAGTCTGGTATCGCTTTATAATCGGAGCCACCTGCGTCTGACTCCTCATATTCGTCACTGTATGCGCCTTCGTCAGACTCAGACAGATCAATGACTCTCGCTTTTCCCTTGTCCTTATTCTTTGACGCGGGAATGGGTTCGGTCTACAATAATTTGGTTGACTCAGTCACAATGTTGCAGGCGAAGGCGGAGATCCTCGCCTTTGTCTTCACATGCGGTACCTTGGCAACCACAGCATTCGCCACAGCTCTTCGTTTAGGCGCAACGTCGACGCCTAGTTCGTCTTCCGCAGCGCGCTTTCGAACATTTCTTGTGACGGTGGTGGAAATAGCCGGTTTCTTCACTACGTCTAGTTCTGGCTCAGACGTGTCAGGGGTTTCAGGTTCCACAGAATCTGAGAGGCTGAGGGGAGACACCGAGGTACTTGTAGTCGTCGTTGTCGCAGGTGTTGTCGAATTGCGACTACGCTTTCTTGTTTGGACCATGGTTAGGCAGCGGGTGCTACACACAGGGGAAGCTGGAAGACAAGAGCGTCGCGAAAAGAAAACTTATAAGACGCGTCTGGCCGTTGTTCAATTAGTGGCGTCGGAACTGCAATACAAATTTGGAATAACCACGTGATTTACGCCACAGGCGCGACCACATTAAAGCCAAGCTGTTTGGATGGGATCCACTTCTACGGTCCCCAATGAAATACACGTTGGCCAGGGGTATACCATGCTGTACGCACTCGTTTGCACAGGATACAACTTTAGGGCAGAGGGAATGATGCATTTAGAACACAACCGATTCTGTCTTGTGGTTCGCGGCGGACCGCGATCGCTGTGGGAGCTGGCGACACGATGCAGCCCTCGTCTCATTGAACCAGAAAAACGGCTGCAGCAGTTATTCCCAAAGGTCTTGGACGAATGGTATCGCGATACGAGGGCCATGCTAACATACCCATTGAATGATCGATTTTCAATTGGGAACACGGCGGCTGTCTCAACGGCACACCTTGGAATGGAACGGACATACTAGCGAGATACTCGCGAACATGAGGAACAACGCGTGGGGATGTGTTTCTGCGAACCCCTTTGCCAGTTCGCGAGAATTGTGCCAAAGTCACGCGACGTACAGGAGACATCATCATGATGGAGGAGATTTCCAGATCTTGGACAGTAGACTTCACTTGGATGTATACCAACGCTCGGTGGTAATTATGCAAACGCGATGATAATCTCGGTGTGAAGATGGCTGATCGATGAAAAAATCGTCCCGTTCAGGCAAGCCTCTAATGTATACTCTAGATCCACGCAATTTTGAATGGAGAAAGTCTGAAACCAATCTACGGGCAATTGTAAGGCACAAGCATACGACTGAACCTTGCCTGTTTTTGCATCCAGTTGGAAGTAGACCGCGACGCGCTCCGTTCCGATCGGCGGATAATGTCGGGAGTGAGGCTAGCACGACTCGGGATTGAGGGTCCATCAAGGTCCATCAACGGGAGAACCATTCGCCTGTGCCCGGAAAACCCTCTGCCGTGACTGCGGGTGGATGTAATAATCATGAAGGTTACCCTCGAGCTTGAGTACTGAAAGCTTGCACGTATGTGCTTCCGGATCGGTATCACTGTCTTCTGAGGTCTGAACTTGGGAGACGCCTCCATAGAAAACGCGCACGAAACTGCAGAATTCTGAGTGATATAAGCTGTACGTATTGCACCGCATTAGTTTGACAAGTTCCGCATAACCGCATAACCGCACAAATCCATGCACATAAAATAAAAACCTCGCATGTTACACTAGATACCGATCGAGGTGGAACTCAGATGCGCACTACAAACATTTAGCATTCGTTCATCCGTAGGAAGCACACGCTGGCGCACCTGACGGAGCCAGTGGTGGATCAAGTTCTCATAGGGGCAAACCTTTGTCACCGTAGGGGAGGATACGGACCCATAGACGGGATTGTATGTGGCTGACGCTGTGAAGACATGACGTTGGCGACTGGAGGGTTCGCTGTAAATATCGCAGTCCGGGTCAATTTTACATAACCTCGCCAGAAATCGTACAACGGACCTGAGCCTAACCCCTGGATCCTAGGTCCCGTTATCCCGGTTTCTCCATGCGTAGGCAGCCAGTATGCACCTTGAATTGAGCGCTTGGCCGCGGGTCCAGACGCCTCCTGGCTTAGAGAACCTGTCGTCTGGTGTATCCCAGAAGGGTAAGAACAAGCG
Source organism: Neotropicomus parvogracilis (assembly GCA_038088955.1). Lineage (NCBI taxonomy): Eukaryota > Fungi > Basidiomycota > Agaricomycetes > Boletales > Boletaceae > Neotropicomus > Neotropicomus parvogracilis. The sequence goes on along the minus strand of JBBPJX010000916.1, from coordinate 1,353 downwards.
TTAATGAGATTGCCTTGCTGGTTTCCAAGTGGTGAGTTCATCATATTAGACATCGAGCACGTGAGAGCATCAACGACGTAAGTGTCCTCAGCTGTTCTGACAGATTGAGAGTCATATCTTCCTTGCTTGACTCTGTTTGTCCCTTCCGGAAGTCTGGAATAACTGTAATGATGGAACTGTCAGACAGGTGCTGGATCGACTATGGCTGGTGGGTCTACCTTTGCGGTGAATGTGATGAAAGGAACGGCCGTCCAACGGTAGGTTTAGTACGATAATTGACCGGGGGAGGGGAAATTGGTGTCTTTTCGCGAAGTGAAGGAGGATCACATGAAGTTCCCATGAACTGCCGATCTGGAGAATGAAAAGATGGAATCGATGAGGAATGAAAATCAGGTGGCAGAGATAATTGGAAGTCGGTCGGGGTAACCTTGGGTGAGTCGGCTAACGATGCACCAGACAGGCACGCGGCAATGACAGAATGAGTTGGTTCGGTGTCCTGGAGCATATATTTACTCGCACTTATTGAACGCGAAGGTTTATACGTCGGTGCCTCCACGGAATCATAAGAAACGGAACCATGGGAGAATGGCGGAGGAGATTGCGACGGGGAAGACAGCGCCGGGATTGCTTTTTGAGGCAAAGTTTCCGGAAGCATTGGGGGAGAATTTTTCATGGATACGTGGGCAGTGTATGTCGCCTCAAGATCGTCAAACGCTGGTGGGGGAAGTTCCTCGTCGACAAGCGAGTACAAAGGAACATCCTCGTGATTAGCCCCAGGTGGTGGCTGGAGTAAGTTATCTGGTGGACTATCTTCATGAGGAGCTGCTTCAAGTGATCGAACGACTTCCGGCACATCATCGGTCATAACCTCTTCGGATGGATTGATTCGTCGTTCGTGTTCTTCGAAGGCAGGGGGAGGAGGTGATGAAGCGATCGCCTGTTGTTGTTCCAGTAGCATGGGTGGAGACATCGCCCTATCTGCAACAGCAGGCGAACGAGCCTCGATGGGTGTACCCTGTGGAACCTCGTGGATACTGACTACTGGAGTATTGCAGAACCGAGCTTCCGTTGATATGGTTTGAGATTGACGGAACACCGGACGAGAGTTCTGGCCTTCAAGTTGAGGTGTGGAACGTTGCGGTGGGGTCAGAGGATTGGCAAGGTGCGGCAGGCGACTCGTGGGCAAGGAATCGGGTATCTGTAATGCTGGTGGTAGCAGTCGACGGCGCTCCGCGCTCACTTCGGGGGTAGTAGAACCTTGCGAGGGGAACCCATGTGTGGCGACGCTACTGTGGTATAGATCAGCCGGGCTGAAAGACTGCGAGGCTCCCGAGAGGGTGCCAAAAAACGAAG
>JBBPJX010000915.1:0-10223 GCA_038088955.1 Neotropicomus parvogracilis | reverse complement strand
CCTGTCCCACCGTCAGTAAGAAATGTACGCGCTCCCCCCACCACCACCACCACCACCACCACCACTGCAGCATTCACAGCTTCCTCCGAGTACTAGCATTTCATCGCACTTTGGTAATACCTCGCATTTCCAGGGACAGGCCCAAAGACCACCTCATCCACATGCTAACTATGGTCAACCATTGCCAACCCCACCCCCCGTCCACGGGGATTGGCAGTGAGATTCATTGTAGTCACTCGCGGCAGTGTATTGACGCTTCCATCTACCTCGAGCAAGTGATTACTGCACTTTGGGTAACCCGTCATCGCTGCTGGGCCTGAAGAATACTGATTGGCGATCGATTTTCATTGGAAAATTCATTGGGTCTACCCATGTAGTGCACGTAATAAGCAGAATCTATGCATGAGTTTTGACCAACATTGCCTCTTGTCTTGCCTTCTCGTCTCGCCAGCGAGCGATTTCTGTCTCCGTGGGTACAAGACCCTGGCGAGAGAGTTCCATGACAGCGAGTCTACGGACCGCCTGCTCAGACCGCCGAAGTTCGGCTTCGTGAGATAGAAGGGCATTGTCTGCGCCAATCACTAGGCCAGCCGTCGCGACTAAGAAAACATGAGAACGATAAACGATGCGTTTGCATACATTTTGCTAGACAAACTCACAGACAGTAACGAGAAATGCCTTGAACGGAAGAGTCTGACGCCTGTGATGAAACAGGAATCACGTTTAGACTGGGATATACCGTCGGCGGCGCTCACCGAAAAGTGGGCCATGCGTAGTGGGCCAGAGTAACGACACCAAGGCCGAATGCGCCCACCTTGGCAGCACCCTAGTACACGTGTCGGTGACTTCAGTTGGCCCGGTGCTGGCCGCAGTGTATTCAAGGGCAGACAGACCTTGGAGCCCTCGACCACCTGTATGTTGTATGCTCGGTTGACCGCTTCGTCTCGACGGGCACGTTCCGTCGTTGTTGACATGCTGAAAGTGGGCCTAAATCTGATCCCAGCCTGGTCACTGTACTCGTCCCGAACACCGCCGGCACGGCCTACGACGTCGCACATGACAGTATTATCTTTTTCTATCTACGAGCCAGTACTAGGGCCGACCGAGTACTACAAGTCATCGCGCTGGTCGACGCATGCAAGTTCATTTCTCTTTGAACACGCGAGCAAGCGAGCTCCGGTATCGACAGCTTGTGTGATAGGGCCACTGAAGCACTGTTGCTGGATGCAAGTCAACCAACTCGATGCGGAAGAGTTGGCGCTAACAGGAGCAACTTTTGTGGAGGCGTTACAGATATCCCAAAGGTATACTGCCTCATTCCTGTCCCCGCAGACGAGGTGAGACCACGAGTCCGCTACTCGTACGATCAGTCAGAAAATTCACCCGGCGGAGCTTGCAGACAAACCTTTCTCGAGACACGCGCCTCTCCTCTGCGAGAAAGCTGAACCTCTGGGCTGCTTGGTAATGTATAAGGTGGTCTCGGATTTCGAACTGCGTTTCCAGGTGTGACACCTAAGACACAGTTGACGAATGCACTATCGGGAATTGACTAGAGTACCTCGAGCAAGATGCAAGACCGAGAGTCAGTTCTGTGCGCGCGGTATGGGATACAAGACATCTTGATGGTGTGCACCACCTGTTAAGCGGACACGTCATAAATGAAAACGTCGCGATCTACTCCAACGGACACGAGTTTGTGACTAGTATCCATGAGGGAGTGGGTGAGGGAGGCGTGTTTTATATGGCACCGGAAAGGTCCAGTGCAATGTCCTGTCCTAGACCCCACTCCCAAATTTCAATGGGGACACCAACGAGGCCATGGTACTTACGCCAGGTCATTTCGCCGCGACCCAGTCATGGCGCAGTGTAATATGTTGCGGAACCTGTCAACTAATCATCAGAAATTGCAATAAAATTTGTGGACTGAGGTATTAACTTGACCATGTACCAAACTCGGAAACGCGATCTGGTTGTATTCTCGCACATGGCCGAGGATAATGGCAGGGTCATCAGTATACACGCATCGTCAACGAATTCTTCGAAGGGTAAGGAAGAGGTGCGAATATTGCGATCAAAACTCAGCACACCTGTGCCAACCCAGTTGATGGTGCCGTGTGCAGTGATAACGTAGGTGAAATCATGATCATACAGCAAACGGCGGGGTTTGTCATGAGGGCCGAGCGAGAGTTGCAAGTTATCACATGCGGAGGTGAAACCACGAACGAACGGGCTGTAATCAGGAAGCGAATGAAGCTTCTCTGCTTCATCTCCCGATACTACAGGGCAATGATTTGAACGAGTCACTTTGAGGACTCCATGTGGACGAAGTTGGTCAGATCTCCGTCGACGGTATGGAAACAAAATTACTCGAGATGTTTGGATCGGCTATGTGCGGATTAGAGACACTGCTTCGGACGACAACATGCCTTCGCGTTGACCCATGATGCAGGCCTGCAATGATGAGTGATTGATGTTCGGTTGTTTGTTTGCGCATGCCTCTGGCGATGAAATTCTGAAACTGCTAGCGAAAAGTGGGAGGATGACGTCCACGTAGCCTGATAGAAAGGATGTACACCAAGCAGAATGTTCTTCAGCGGCTACACCGCAGTGCGGTAGAGTCAAGTCGGTGACATCTGTCGAGGCGTCTGCGCGATGTCTGAATCGGTAAGAAGACAAGTCCAGAGGGTAGTAGCGAGACCTGAAGTTTAGAACGACCTCTGGAACGTCCTGTGGTTGAGTGGCCCGCTGAGTGCGGCAGGTGAACCGCACGTTATGACGACCCGAATGCTCGAACGACACGACGAAAAGCCTACGATCGGTCCACGGATGGTATTTCTGGTCGTTGATCCAACTCCTGCGTGCGTTACGGTTTCTTGGCACCCCATGGATCTCTACGGCTTAGTGGCCAGGCTTGTTGGACGCGCGAGATGCCGGTCTGTTGGGATATGGGACGTGCACTGGGTGGGATGTGCGCACGCGGGGTATGTTGTGGAACCCATTCTCGAGAGGCGGACTTTGTTCGGTTTGCATGTCCTCCGGTGAACAAGTTTGAGCCTGTTTAGTTACTGACTACATGCATGCCCTCAACGCCAAACGCGCGTCGACTGCACAGACACCTTCCCCGCCGTCGTCCATCAAGAGAACAAAGACTGAACACCACGACACCAAACCGGTCTGCTACACTCCTGCCCCCCTCCCACTCACCGCACCTCACGGCGTCGAGCGTATCCCTCTCTCTTCATCTCTAAACGTGGGCCGTCTGTCCGCTCAGTATGTGACCCAGCTCGCAAGCGAACGTATCGACATTCTCCGTCAACAGGGTAGGCAAGTCGTGGGCCTGCCCTTGGTGCTGTCAGTCACTCCTACCTCTTAGAGCGACACGCTGATCGATAGCAAAGTAACGATGGCATCGTCTTACATTGGTACTCCAGTATGGCACCCTCTGTTGCTACATCCATTTACTGCTCCGAACAGGGTCCACCACAAATCGGGCTCGGCGGATGATGTACGACCCCGCCATTCGGATGATAATGGATCTGTCGTCCGCTACGAAAAGCTTCGCTTTCCAGTCTTGACTGGGGACGGTACCGGTATCAGCCCTGCAGACGCCATCATCGTTGATTCAGGCGAGGGTATAAGCGGTGTTTCCTCTCTTTGTCGCACTGATGCCCCAAGAGACCTGTCAGTCAATCCTAATACCCGCATCAACGAGAACGTAGTCGATGGCTCTGACTCGGATATGGAATTGTGCTCCTCGGTTGATTTAGAAGACAAAGTTGCAGACCCAGAGGGCTCGTACCACTCGTCTCTTTCTTTCCCAGTCGACGTTCCTGGCGTAACCTCATCGGACCCGCCTCCGAAACGTACATCAAGGAGTGAAGAAGATGCAGCTGCCCCTTCCGGGTTTCGCTCCTACGGCACTGACTTGACGACCTCCGATTCCGAGGTTGATGGAGAAAACAAGGAAGTGGATGATACTGGGGACGTCAGTGGCAATAGAATTTCCGGACAACATTCGAAGCCACTGTCTGTTCCTTCCCTGAAACCGATCAGGGAGTTGCTTGAAAGAGGGAAACGGCGAGGTGAACCCGAGCACGACGTTCCACCAGGCGTGTCAAAGAAGCAAGAGAATGGGTCTAGCCGGGAAGCTACTGCCATAACGAGGAGCGAGAGCGAGGAAGGACTGGGCTGTCCAGCTTCTGATGTGGAGCTTAAAAGAGTGCCTTTGCCAAAGACCGATCATGGGCGTGCTCGGCGACTATTAGTGCCCCAGTCCGCTGACCTCCCGCTGGTTGCAGTTACCATGAGAGGCGATTGCCATTTCATAGAGAGAAAGAAGAAGTGAGTATTGGATTGATCGTTGGGGTCCTTCCTCTGCTGACTGTGCGAGAGGTATCGTATAAGTGGTTACTCACTTCCTAATCCTGGAGTCTTTCGACATGTAGGAGATGTCTGCATGGTTGGAGACACCGCCGTTCTTGGGTGTGATAAAGGGACACATCAAATTTCGTTCCTTTCTGTCGCGGTATGCATGTGGATTCCTGTCCGTCGAGGTGTCTCAACAGCAGATTTAAACAGGGAAAGCCACGAATGATCGATGTCACATGGTCACCGCACAGCAGTGGGCCGCGCTACCGAGATATGCAGAAAAGAGGTGTAAGTCGCCTGGCTGCAGTACACGCCGAGGATGGCCACATCAAATTTTTGTCTGGTGGCTACGATGGAACCATTCACGAGTGGACGGCTGGTATCGAAAAGCTGAGCGAGCCTCGTTCCAGGAAAGTCGTCTCACACGGTGCCAATATAATTGCGCTGGCGTACCGTGATCGTGACAGATCAGTAATGGCGTCTGCGCAGAAGAGACTGCACATAACGGATCTTAACCGTTGCAAGACAGTGACACACCCTTTCTCGAATGACATACAACAGATACACATACACCCGCAGGCAGCGTATATCACGCTGCTAGAGGTGAGCAATGTAGCTGCATGCTGGCGGCGATATACTCAACGGGATGTCAAGGTTCGGCACCTTGATCGTCAAATTCAGCTGTACGACAGTCGAAAAAGGGATTTTGGGGGTGAACCGTGCTTGAGTTTCGGTCACCGTAACACGAGTGGCAAATTTTCGGAGATGCATACGCGAGGCAGCGTTCATCTCGTCCACTTTGCAATGGCGAGCGGAGACGGGGGTGTGTTGCTCTGGGACTTTCGAAACGGCAAGGTGGGGTTTTTCTTTCTGGTTGTAATCGGCAAGGAGATGCGATGAAAGCTCTGCTCAAAGAGTGCGGTGATCGAGAGACGTTTCCAGCAAGCTGAGAAGGTGGTACACACGGTCTTTGCGGACGGGGACATCGCTACGTTTGGGCAGGGCGTCGTCACGTTCTTTGAGGACTACTTGGCTCGATAATTGAATGGAATGGCTAGTCTGATGCGTGCGGCACGCCACATTACGCTCGCGAGTGTTGATCCCTGTTTGGCCTACACAAGTCAACCATGTCCAAAGGTCAAGTCCACCTCGTCGTCCGTCCGTTTCCTCGTCTACGACTCCAGCGTGCTCAATTCGTGTCCCTTTAGCGTCTTTTGATTGGTGCAGGAAAAGCGTCCCCAAGTCCCCCGGTCGGCCCAGCGCTCGGCGCGCGCGGCGTCAAATCCATGGACTTTTGCAAAGAGTTCAACGCCAGGACCGCCCACATCGAACCCGGCGTCCCAATTCCGACCATGATTCACGTCCAGCCGGATAGGACCTTCACTTTTGTCACGAAAACGCCTCCGACCACCTACCTCCTCAAGCAGGTCGCCGGCTTGGAAAAAGGTCCCGCGCGTCCCGGACATGAAATAATGGGCACCATCAGTCTCAAACACGTGTACGAAATCGCCAAAATCAAGGCGAGGGACGATCACCTGAAGCACCTCAAGTTGGAGTCGATCGCGAGCACCGTCATCGGTACAGCAAGGACTTTGGGACTTCAGGTTGTGCCATGACCCAGTCCATCCTGTACGATGCTGTTCCCTGTTCCGTCAGGTCTGTCCTTGCCAACATCGTCGTCCGTCTGCTCATCACTTCTTCCGATACGATAAATACAGTCGCCGCCCCCTGCTTTCCCCACCCCCAGCCTTCGCTGTCTTCGCCCCATGTGCCTATCTGTAGTTAGAGAGCTGTCCTAAGTCCATCTCACGGCTATTGCAGTACGCGTATCCCATCATGTATCGGGAACATTAATGAAAAAGCGTGGTGGCGTCATCCGCGTTCGAGTGGCCAGTACAAGGTTAGGTTCATCCACCTCGTAATCAAATTCGCATTTCATAATGACGAGTCTCTGGTGCCCGTATACCGAGACCAAACACGCGCTCAGTCCGGTACATGTCAAGGTCGTGTTCCGCCGTCCAATCGTTTGTCTTTCTCGTCCAAACGTCCTCGCCAGAATCTTGCCATGCCGTTGACACGCTTTCCTCGTCCAGTTTCACCACACCTTACCCGCACTCCTGCGACACGTTCTTCTCTCCTTGCTCGCCACTGTGCTGCCCCATTATTGCCTTTTCTGGTCGCGTCCCCCCACGCGTGCACTCGTTCAAGCGCGTGAAACTCATGCATCCGTTGGTCCACTGCCACGGTTGTACGTCTTCCAGTATTCTCGCCCGATATTCTCACCTCGGACGCCCTTCGAATCTCTCGGTTATCTCTAGCTCGTCTGCAAACGTCCTTTCTCTCTAGTGGCAAGTCCCGTGTCAACTCCGGCGTGTCACGACGACGTCAATCCGCATGTTCCATGGGTAAATCAGCGCTTATGCTCAACGCGTGTTGTCTCTCGATCACGTCGGCCTCGAACTGGCTGCCGCATCGGACTTTACTCCACTCAAAAGGTTCCCAGAATTTTAATGGATCTGACTTCTCGTGATAACACGTTTGTTGCCTCATAGTCGTCCTTGATCTGTCACAACAATGTCCACGTTGTGATATATTCGTCATACAGCGGGAAAGGAAAAAGAAACAAGACTATTTCGTGAAATGTTGTTCAAAACTCGCCCTATAAAGAGTCCATGCTACCCGGTCACTGCTCCGTAGAGTTGGCACGGCCCGCATCCCCCTCTTCAGAAAGCACCTATCATCCTTTTACTTTCCCGATGGCTTCGACAAACGATGTTTTGTCCTGGACCAACCAAGATCCCCGCGAAAGCCAACTCTTCAATACGTGGGGTGTTCTCTACCGCTTTGCTGTACGATTCTCTTCCTGCTCGTCCGTGTCGTCGTACCTGACCGCTTGTCGTAGACCGTCGTGAACAGCAGCAGCGGGCAAAGCACCACCACTCTCTGGCGGGCGGTGCGCGCCAACAGGGAGGATCGCGTCGCGAAGCTCGAGTGGGCTTCAAGCGGTGGGCTTGGACGTGCTGTGATCGGCAAGGTGAGAGACGGAGCCAGGGACGGAAACATGCACATCGGCTGATCAACATTTATCTGGCAGAACGCGGTCCCGATGGCCGACCTCGTCCGCCCTGATCCTCGCTATCCGGTACGTTACGCTCACGCACGCCCCAGAAGCGATGCTCATCGTTTGATAAGGGCGCGCGGATTTTTAACGCGCCCGATGGTCTACAATATCGTTGGCGGCCATCCTCTGGTTCACTTGATGTTTTGGTGTGTCCCGAGCGTGACCATCGTCGTCATCTTCCGTCCACTGATGGCCCACCCGCAGCTGGAGGATCCCGCTGGAAACGTTGTCGCTGTCTTCCGGCCCACCCGACCCACCCGGTATCAAATTGGCGATGTCTACGGAGAGTTACACTTTCTCCGGAATGCGGGTGCAGGAACGATAGTAAGGATTCTCTGCGGAATTCACGTCACTCCGCTCATGTTCCTCGACGCTTAGACGCACCCACCCATGATGGACACGGTTACGGTAACCGTCATGCTTTACCGGTTTTGTCAGGCATTCGGTCTCTGACATCGCGTTCTACTGCATCCACATTGTAACTGCATCGGAGACACGTTCTCATCATACTATTCATCGTGACCGGAGCACATGTAACATAGTCGACGTGCAATGCACAAAATTTCATCCGAAACAGCTAGTGTTCCTTTCACGCAGTCAAATGACGGCTAGCATCACGTCCTCAGGTTTGTTTCACAGACCACGGGTTTTTACGCGACACGTGGGGCAACACGATGCAAAGGCAAACATCTCGCAAGTCAGAGCGACGACATTCTCATAAGATCAATCGGCTGATAACAAGCCATCTTGGACGCGTGTCTACAGCTTGGCCATCCCAGGGATCTCCTCTTCGTCCGCCGTCACAGCATCGATGATCTCATCGACCTTGCGAATGACCCATTCTGTGCCCTCGTCGCTGGACAGGAACTTGTCCTCCTCGTTTAGATTCTCTTCGTGACGTGCCTTGAGGAGGCCAAATACATGGCTCGTAAGCTGGGGGCCGACTCTCCCTTCGGCTCGAAGGGTCGCGATTCCGACAACCGAGCCCAAAGCCCGAGTGAGATTGCCTTGCTCCAGGTCTCCTCGAGGCAGAGGGGAGAGAATCGTGCCGTACGCCTGTATGATAAACGCTAAATAAGGGCGCAGATTTAGCATTCGTCGGACTCGAGGCACGTCATGTAAACGAGGCGATGCGACAGATGGATTGTCATCACGGGGGGGGAGAGATAAGACGACGGGGTAAAGATGGAAATGAACACGTACTGATGAAATCGGGATGAAGTGCCCCCAATTTCTCGTACAAGTTGACGGCATGAGGTTCATAGATGGACTTCCACAAGTGCATGCCCCTTTGGATGGTTGCCTCGATGTTTTCTGCGCTGGCTTCCCTGCGTGCGAGAAACGAAACGATAGCGCCTCGTGCTGCTGTGTGACGCTAGATCTCTTCTCACCTGATCGAGGTTTTTCGTAACGCAGCGTATACGTCGTCTTCCAGCGCGCTCCTTAAGCCCGTCAAAGATAGAATCGTCTAAATATTGTCAACCCCTGCTCCTTTTTCTGTCTTCTTCTTTTCGCAGACTTACGCGAGGTACGCCAACGAAGATGACACTCTTCAACGCGGCCTCGCGCATCATGGCAGCTCTGTTCACGGCCTCGGTAAAGCACCTTCGTGTCTGAGGCAGGGCGGGGTCGTTTCTGGTGATGAAACGATAGAGGTATCCCACGGACGAGGGTCTGTTGGTGGTAAGGAGTGTGCATGTCTGTCATTTCGGGTTCAACGAGGTATTCGATTAGCAGAATGGATCGCGTGTACTCGCCGAAAGGACGAGCCAACCATTCTCTGCGTTGCGCTGCCTGGCCTCGTTCAGCGTGCTCGCGAACACGCGGTGCAGCCTTTCTGCAGGTGGACCGGGCCATGGCTCTGGGTTGCGGAGCGTCAAGAGGTGCTTGACCGCGGGGGGAAGGTGTTTGACCATTTCCCGCGGGCGAGACGAGACAGCGAGAACACGAAATCGCAAAGTCACATTGGTCAACAAGGTATACGCGTCGCCAACATATGCATCCAGCACAAAACATGAAGCGCGACCAACGAAGCACGCATAAATCGCGCGAGCAGAGTAAGTGAGAGAAATTTAACTGTCTACGCAATGCAGGGTATCGGAGTTGAATGTTTCGCAAGCTTAAAGTCGATCCTCGTTAGTGTAAAGGCTTAGCCAAAGTAATAGTAAGCCAGGTCGGTGGGGTTGCCGTTTTCGAGCAATAAGTTACCCGGGGCGACACCATCCAGGTTGGTCACGGCACCTGAAAACTTGTGAGCTGGAATTGGGTGGATTACGCAAGGGGAATTTACCAAAGGGGCAAGCAAGACGGATCCACTCAGTTTGGTAAATGAAATCAAGCATCTGTCCAGCATAATTCCAAATGTCATCCATGGTGGGTTGGCCACCTATGCCACTAAAGTTCTTGAAGACGCGTCAGTCAACATGGAAAGTCACAAGGTACATGAAGAGTACCGTGCAAGCAAATTCGGTGATCGCAATGTCCTTGTTGTAGGTGTTGTGGAGTTTGGTAGCATAGTCGATACAATGCTGAGAGCTGGGGGTATAGCAGTGGACAGGGATGACATCGATCTGGGAGCGGGGAGTGAATGGAATCATTGGTTGCGATGACACGTGCGACGTACGTGGCAGTCGGGGCAATTGGCGAAGAATGCCGCGTACCAAGCCCACCCAGCATCATCGTCGGTGCAAGCGGGAGAGAGTAACGTATAGCCCTCATTCCCGAGAGGATTGAC
>JBBPJX010000914.1:0-10244 GCA_038088955.1 Neotropicomus parvogracilis | reverse complement strand
GACACGGGCTAGAACCCTTGCTGACTAAGCAAGGCAGTGCAAGCCTAGACCACGGGCACGCACACGACGCATGGCCGAACAGAAGGTACAGCCAAGATAAGAGCATAATACACCATTGGCTGCCAACACGAGGCAATGCTTATCAGAAGCCGCAGCAAGGCTATGCTGATACATGAGGCAGAACACAGGAATGCGCAGCACACACAGCATCGGTCGTTGATGCCACCCGACAAGTGAGTTACGCCATTGGACGACAAGGATATTGGGGCACAGCCCATGATTATTATATAGTATATCGGACAGATCCTCTACAAATAGAAGTACATACCTGTAGAGTATATAAAGAGGGCCAGAATGAGGAATGCCCTCATTCTGATTCTCCTCGATGTTTCCCCTAAAAGTTCTTCCTACCATCGTCTAATCATTATCCCTTGCCTAAGACCACTAGGCATTGTACCTCCTTGGCCACCCACGAAAGAACAACTGACACAAGGACTGTTGACCCAAAGAAAGGGAGATAGGAATACGAGAGTCTGACACGACCACCAGCTCTTGCCAAAGTAGGGTTGTTTCACTTTGTAGCCGGCATTGAAGGCTCCGAATCATGACTCATGAAAGACAAACTTGTCGTTGCTCCGGTAGATCAGTTCATTCTCAACATTATTCAATCCACTCTGGCAATGATTAACCCTATCGCCACAGGTAATGAGTGAAACAAGGCCTCACCCCAAAGGACCCCTCGGTTTGCAGCAAATCGACCTGATCAAAAGTGTTTCAGCACAGAACGATACATGTTGACATGGATCCTTGTTATGATCTTTGCGCTGTCTCCATTTCTTTTTCTCATCTCATTGCTTCACGAGGGAGGTACTATCCACGTCCTACTCCTCCTTGACATAGATGGGTACACTCTGGTTCTCCTTCCAACTTCTGATTCCGCCCAGAGCCCCCCATAGGCCTTATGCCTACCCGTTGACCCACCCCGTCCTATCCCCATTCCGGTCTCTCATTCCACTTGCTTGGGTCAATGGTTTCCATCACCATTTGATACGTCTCTTCCTATGCATTGTTACCATCTCCGACCAGTGTTCATCGCCCCCTGGTCTGTGCTCCGTACGCTACGATATTTAAGAAGCCCTGTATTCCTTGATCAAGCCTTAAGCTTGATCTTGAATTCCATCTCGATTCTTGAGGCTTCACCCCTTCGTCCCTTGTTCCCTCGTCCCCTCTGGGTTTGCCTCCAAAACCCCGTCTGTCCCACCCAGACTCATCCTTTGACTCTACCATCAGGGAATAAAGTAGGTGCCTCTCCGTGAGTGCCCCCCCTGAGTCCTCGACCCATTGTGATGCCTCGAGACCGAGCATAACAATCCTTGCCTTGTTCCCATCAGGGTCATAGACTTCAGGAAATTCTGTCATGTTGCAGATTCTGCGTTGTCATATATCTGCGTTGGATGGTCGTCTTTCCAGCAGTGCATCACCCAGTGATGAGGATTCTGAAGTGTCCAGGCTGTTCTTGCAAGTTCTCGGAGTCTCTCGTGGTATTTGACATTCTGAGAGGTCGAGCGTTGAGAAGAGAGCGGTGTAGAGGTGAGGTTAGTTGGGTGGTTGGTGTACAGTATAGCAGAGACTAGTGTCAAGTTTTGGCTGGAATGATATGGGACAGGGGATAGCTTGGACTGATGATCCCCTCTTTTATACTGCTCTGCTTAAATACTCTAGGACTCTATTCCATGTTATAAGCAATATAGTAACTTGGGATGAGGAGTTGATGATGTTGTATGATATTGACAGCTTACACGTGATTTGATATTTTACCTAGTACGCTACCCGGTACTCGGGTCGGTTACATCTCTATATCCTGCATCAGAGTTGGGTCACTCACTCAAGGTATATCATTTATACTTGTTACAGTTTAAAAACACACGGACTTCCCACTGGGTGATATGACGGTGATTTTACTGGGTCAAGTCCTCGTTGCCATCGTGGTAGCGACGCCCTATCATTGGCCACCCGCCGTCCTAGTTGTCGTTGCAACACGGGCCCGCTGCGGCCCCATCGTCACCATGCTTGGCATTGACTGTCATTACCGCGGTGGTGGAGAAGTGGGGCTGGATACGGTGGTCACCCTTGCGTCTGCATAATCGTGAGTCTATGCATGCGGTATGGCCCGTGGCGTTCGCCACCCCATTTCATCGGTACGTCGTGGTGTCGGTCACCACGACGTTGTCCTCGCCTCGCCTCATCTTGTCATGGCATCGTGGTGGTTGTCGTCATCGCTTCACGTCCTCGCCTCGTCACCGGGGGTGGTCCTTGTCCCGTCCCCGTCATTACGCTGTGGCATCGACTATGCAGCGTCGTGAATGGCCCGCACTCAATCGAACACGGATGGGCGGGTGACAATAGGAACATGATGGGGCTGAGGCGAGCGATTACGCCCAGTGAGACGCGGATTTGGATGAGCGGTGACGCTCGATTGAGCACGGATGGACGGGCGATAAGCGAATGGACAAGGTGGGGGCGAGGAGAGCACCCGCGCTCAGTTTTGAAAGTGTGGATGGGAGATGAGCGCTCGACTGAACTTGAACATGGATGAACTGGCGACGAGCGACTGCGCTCGTATAGATAGGGTGGGGGGTGCGAATGAGGCGAGTGGTTGCGGTCCATTGAGCAAGCGTAGGCGGGCGAGACAATAGCCCGCATCCAATCGAACGCGGGGTACTTGGGCACACGCTGTGTCGTGGTAGTGGGATGATACTGGCCAGCCCATGCCTGCGTCGACATCGTGGTGAGGTGGCGCCTATCTCACCACCGTCGACGTCGTGCATGTGTCGCCAAAGTCGACGCTGTGACAAGCATTGCGAGGCGCTTGGCTCCGTCGTCATCGTCGAGCCATTGGGCTTATTTAGAGCAGGTGGCATCAGATGAGTGGTAGGAGCGACAGACGAGGCCTTGGGGCCTCCAACAAGCGATTAGGCTTGTTTTGAGGCGATGGAGGTAAGGCGATGGAAGACCGACAAGCGATCTTTTAGGTGGCGAGGGCGATGCACGAGCGACGGCCCCTATTCAAAAGTAGTGACAAAGGCCAGGCACTGTCGTTGTCGCAGTCGTCACGGTGGTGTCCCTCGTCCTCGTCGCCTCCTCATCTCGCCATGGTCGTCGTCGTCGTTACTACATGGCATTGGCTACTATGCAGCACCATCACCACTGTGATGCGAAAAAATGGGGATGGAAGGGCGAGCACTTGGGCTCATAAGAACATGGGGATGACGGTGACGCGTGCCTGTGTGATGGTGAGGTCTAGGACTGGAGGGGGGAACTCACCGGTAGTTGAGACGGTGGCGAAGTGATTAGACGGCAAACGAGAGTGGGCGACGTAGTGAGGACGAAAGTTGGGATATTCATTCTGCGCATTCGGTGGCAGGGCGACCGACAAGCGATCGCACATGTTTGAGGACGGCGGTGGTGGTAAAGTGAACGGACGAGCAGTGACCAGGTCGTCCCGCATCCTATTACTTATATTAGCACAACCGCTCGAGGAATGTGGGGGTACCATTACGGATTCACGGGGTTGGACTTGGAAAGACGCTAGGGGAGAATCATGGAGCGATTGCTACGTCCACGCAGCAAGCGCTGTCTGAACAAATAAATTTTCGTTCTCGCGTAGTACTGTTGGTTCATAGCCGTCTTACAAATGTTGCGCCTAGACACAGCTTGATGTCAAACTCGGTTTTGCTTGTTTTATTTAGAGACCCCCTCGTCCACTGCGACACACGAAACTAACACAAACTTGAACATGGCATCGTGGTATGTCCCCTTCTTTTCCGCCAACGTCCACCACCGACGCCTCACCGCCAGGTTCGACATTCTTTCCCTCCTCTTGGTGAGTTCCCCCACCACCAATTCGTCCACCGTCGGACGATCTTCGACCCCCTACAGACGACCCTCTTTTTCGTCGGCGTCGTCCTCGGCGTCCTCTACGCCGCCAACGCCATCTCGTCGCGCTTCCAAACCACAAAAGCATCGTGCGTCCGACCCTCTTTCTCCTCGTACCTAAACCCCCACCGACTCTGCCGGAACAGCCTCGAGCAGCGGGGCATCACCCTCTCGAGCCAGGGCATCTCGCTCAAAACGCAACGACGCTTCGACAGAGACGCCTATCTCGACGCGACACAGAGGTAAATAACCCCCCCTCTACTTCTCGCCGGGGATCTGAGCAGATCGAGCACAGAGGTCTCGTCAAGGCGTTCAACGCAGCGACCGTCGGACCCGAGTCTCGCCAACACGCATTCTTGCCAAACAACGAGCAACAACGCGAGGGCCACAAGCACACGTTCGGTCTCTTGCGCAGATCGCAGACCGAAGATCGGCACGACGGCGCAGAGGGGCATTGACCGCACGAGCAAAGAAAAGCTGAAAGGTGCGACGGGACCCATGTATACTCTTTTATTTATCTGTTTCGCGTGCGCGTATCTATCTCGTTTTCCGTGATATCTCATCCACGATCCGAGTCCGAAATTCAAAGACATGCACGGCGCGCGCATCAACCCTCGATTTCGGTCATGAACGTGTCCCTCGGCTCGTCCACCTCCATCCTCGCACCCTCTTCAGTTCGCCGCTGCATCCGTGCTGCTGCCCGCCTCGCCTTTCTCGCATCCTTTTTCAGCGTCTTGCGGTGCAGTGGGTGTCTCTCTGCAGCGGCTTCTTCGTATGCAGACAGATCTTTGGCTTTTCGGAACCGTTTCGGCGTACGCGCAGGCGACGCGTCTGTCGTCGAGCGCTGGGCCACAGACTCGGGACCCAGCGAGTGCGATCGCTTCAAAGGCAAGCGCAACGGCGTCTCGTCCGCCATCATCTCCGCATCGTTCCCCGGCGCACCCGCACCCTCGTCCATCGTCACCTCCTCCGAGGCGAACGCACCCGCGTCAGCAGCGCCAAACAGCCCCGCCAGCTCAAACGGCTTCGAAAACTCGGTGAGGATCTGCGCTCGACCGACCGTCTCTGCGCCAGGGGCGACGACGGCCGACCCGCCCGTATCGTTCGGCATCGTCGAGGGTACCATCGATGGGTGGATCGCTGGCGGGACTGAAAAGTAGGGAATCTTTTCGTGGTTCCAATCAGTGAGCACCTGTCGCGCGGCGGAGAGCACGTCCGGGGTGCCACCCTGTTCATGACTGCAAACGTCAGACTCGGAACGTGCGGAGACATAGGGGGGGAGAAACGCGACCTTGAGGAGCCTCCCGCTGCTCAGTGCCAACATGGTCAGAAACTCCAGCGCGTTCGAAAATTCTGGGAGCCCGTAGATATTTCGTAGCGTCGCGCGTTCCGTTCGTAAGACGATTTCCTCCACTGGGTAGAAAAGGTGTTTGTGTGTGGTTCGGCTGGTCAACAAAAAAGGCTCTCACCGACGGCGATCGGATCATCAATGTCTTCGACTTTGACCACGTTGCGAAGTAGTATACTGCCCTTTTGTCGTGCGCCATCCCCTTCGTCTTCGTCGAACACGACGCCGGGCGAGTCGATGATTTTGATGCCACGCTCAAGCTGGATTGTCTGCAAGTCCTTGGTATGTCCAGGTTGCGCCGCAACAGCGCACACCTGCAAAAGCGAGCGCGTCGGATGCAAGGACGACATGCCAACGAGAGACGGGCAGACTCACCTTGGATCGCTTCAGCGAATTGATCAGACTGCTCTTGCCCACGTTCGGAAACCCGACAACCCCGACGGTCACGCTCTGCGCTGCGCTCGGCTTGTAAGCCTTCAAGAGTCGAAGCAGCGCCGGGGCAGTCGCGCTCGACAAGTTCGATCGTTGGTTAGACGCAGCCGATCGAAACGGGAGCGTCGGCGTATAATGTCTCAGATGTCTCAACCACAGCTGTGCGTTCTCCCTCGAAACGAGATCTAGAAAAAAATCCGATCGACAAGCGGTCCTCGACGACGTGCGACGCGGCGACGCCCGCACCTATCTTGTTCAAGACGAACACGAGTTTCTTCCCCTCGCTCTCTCGTCGTCTGACTTCCTCCTCCACGAGCCGACTTCGGCACCCCTCTGGATCGCGCGCGTCGAGGACGAGGATGACGATGTCGCTCTCGTCGATCACCTTGTGCAGCGCGCGGACGTAGTGGCGTCGCATCTGCTCCTTGGTCTTCTGAGCGGACGATGGCCCGTCGCTCGTCGATGCCTCCGACGCGATCGCTTGGTCTATCGAGGATGCCAGGTATGCGAGCGAGGACAGCGTCGGCTCGGACGCCATCGTCGCGTCTGGGTCCGCAGTGCGCGCGGGTGGCTACACGGCAGCGAAGCGCACGTCGCATCGTATCACGTACAGAAACAGGGAGGGGTGGTACTTGCCGTACGTGCCCTCCGTTTCTCTGCGTTTCGGACTTTGAGATCGGGGAGTTTGGGTACGCCTGGGTCTTTCTTTAGCTCTAGGGGACGATGAGGGGGTCAGGATTTGTATACTTTTTTTCGGTGGGACGTACTAGGTTTGTGTGGGACGGAGGACTTTTGAGATTCTGAGAAGATGATCGGGGTGTAAGACGGGTGAAATAGGTGGGATTGCGACGTACTGTTTCTGCCCATCGTCGTCGCTCGATGGGACTTGGTGAAGCAAAACGTTTGTTTTTTCCGGAGCTGTTGGCGATGTGGTCGTACTGAGATTCGAGATTCGAATGTGATGGTGGCAAAGGCAAGAAGCTCGTGTGTTGTTAGATCTGTTTACTCCCACTACCACTACTTGCACGCTGGCCAAACCTCGCCCTCCACACCTAGCTTCTCTTATTTCTCCTTCTGGCCTCAACAAGCCACTGCAGAGCTGGAACGACCCCCATGTCCTGAGTAACATGCAATAAAATAAACTTTATATGTGAAGCTCGGAGTGACACAAACCGGCATCACGGGAAACCATCCAACGTCAACGGTCCCTAGCTCATGGACGACGGAAGGTACAAACTTGTTCTTGTTGACCAGTGTCACAGTTCTTGATCAACTTGCAGGACAGACGTGTTTGACCCCCAAAGCGCGACCCATCGAGTCAGACTTCTAAAGGAGAATCGAGTTGAAGCACCACGAGGTCTGTTTTTCGTCTTGGTGCGGGCCACGATCTGACGACGTACATTCAAGTGGATCCTCGAAACGAAAGCACGAGGACAATGAAGCGAAGAACGCGAGGTCGTCGCCGCTGTGGAACCTGTCGCCAGCAGACACCTCCAGTTGTCCTTTACCCTTGCTCCCGGACGGAATTACCTACTTCAGAGTAACTCCCTTCCCCCGCCGGCCAAGAAACTCGATGTATGATACGAGGAGAGGAGTGGTATGAGAAGGTTTCTCCCAGTGACTCTAAACTGAAATTCGATCCAGGTCACCCACGTACGCATCATTTCGTTCGCCATGCTCGTCGTGAACGGCATCGACGGGATGGAAACGCATGCCGGTCCTGGGTTTCGCCGAGTTTGTCCGCCAAGACAACAATACTATGAGCTTTGGCCATCCACACGGACCACCGTACAGTCTACATCCTATGTATGACACCACGCGCCTCATATTTAAGAGGTCGTCCTGCGTTCAACATGAGCCCTAGCAGGCATGCCCTTCTCCTTGGCCATATACAAGTCTGATCGCAAGGCAGACCAGATCCTCAGTGTCACCACTCCGCCCGGCCGTGTCTACGTACCAAAGAAACAACCGAGGATCGTCGATTCGAGGCGGTTAAAAGGCGTGTCCGTTTTGGCTGCTCTTCTGTCATGGCTTGTCCCCAAAAGATGGGTCGGACGGCGGGGTCGTGTGACGTCCCAAATCCATTTTTCCCTGCCCGACTCTGGTTCCGAGCTCGTGTATCTCCATGCATGAACTTGAGCTGAAATCGCGCGCATATGAGATCCCTTCGACTGTGATCACATGGTCGAGGGTGAGAACAAAAGTGATAGTGATGACGGTGACGAACTCGACGATAGGGACAATGCTGACGACGAGGAAAAGGTCGGGAGTCCATTAAGAAATGCGTAGATATGTGAGGGGGCGACAGAGTTTGTAGACCACGTCTTTTGAATTCGAACACCTCGATGTTTATTCTCCGCATTCCGATACTGTACAATACACGGTAAGTGAACTCGATCGCCGTAACGAGCAAGGTCCCCTCTCAAGGAACAAGCCGGATCTGGAACAACTGGAATTTGGTTAAATCGGTGGGTAGTTCGAGTGTCACCTGTGACACGATCGATGTAAGCTAGAGCAAGGCTTCATCAATGAAATTCCAATACAGGCTTGCCGGGCTTGGAGGATCTGGTGGTCCAGAAAAAATCTTCGTCCTTGTCTGAAATCCTGGCAAATTTCAGCTTGGAATACGATCGCAAGAGGTAGATGGGCACTGACTGTACTGAGCCCGTAAATGGCATTGAGATCTGCCAAGGGGTGCTTTCGTTCACGCCAAAGCGTACCGCTATCTCATTTCCCTCTTTTACGCTGTGCCAGACGTTGTCCAAAATCAAGTTAATGGAAAAGGGGTTATTGTGGATGGTCCACTGTGAACACGGTATTGATCAGCTCATCAATCCATCACATGGAAGAAAGGGCGATTTGCCAGGCTCCAGGACTCGAGAGAAAATACGAGCACCGATTAGCACTGAACCAAAGAAAGTGGACCCACTATATTGAATTCGCCGTTCGTGACAACATGAGTTGTGGCACCTGGTTTAGCATGAGTAAGGTTTGCACCGAGCCATACGCTAGGGTCCTCATTGAGTACGATTTGGAATTTTTGGCCCACAAGATCGTCCATTGGCGATGAGCAGAGAACGTTGCCCTGTGGGTTTTGGATGGTAATTTTTGAACGAAAGATAAAAGGTGGATCTTACTTGAAGTATAAAAGCCAACAATGTAAAAAGCCAGAAAGCAGCCATCTTAAACGTGCCGTCCGTCTTGCAGCTCCATCCGCTCTGGAGAGTCGTTTTATGGACTTGGTGAGCGCTAGCTCCAACCCGAACTTGTCGCGGATAGCCAAGGGGGGCGTAAAGGAGAAACCAGAAATGAGTGTTTGGGCGGACAGATTTCGGCCAGGAACTTGGGTTCGTGAAGAATATTAAGGTGCTAAGGCGGGGTAAGGTTCGAATGTGGGGCCTGTGCCTACCCGCGAGGCCTGATATTTCAGCTTCCCTCGGTATTTGGGCGGGTGAAAGGAGCCAAAAGTACAGTCTCTGTCGCATCGTGCGAATGCCCCTGTGGATAATGGCGAACGAGGCACGATGTTGACGTGGCCTGGTACCTCGTCGTCGCACCATCGTAGGGTTGGCCACTCCCGTCATCATCGTGGTCTTCGTGGTGGGGTGCACCGTTGCGCTGCCATCGCCGTCGTCGTCGCTGTGGTGGCTGGCAAATAACCACGTTCAACGTCCCCGCACCATCCACACCTTCATCATTGCCGCGATGGGAAGTTGCGAGCAAAGATTTAGTGCACCGCTATGCTGGCCGCATGCTCGTTGCCGTCATTACCGTGGTGATAGCAAATACGTGGCATCTTGCCAGGTGGGTGGTGGACTGGCACCTACGCCATAGATGTACCAATCTGAACCCGACAAGCGAGGTAAGGAGAACAGACCGAGGACGATGACACGCACTGTTGTGGACGAACGATGTTCTTAGCGCATACAATGTCGCCAGCCCTGTTCTTGCGTCGACATGGCACCATGTCGTCGTCATCATCGTCATGATGCTGGGGTACCATTGGCCTCCCCGTGCTTGTGTCGTTGTCGTGTCGCGACGTCGTGGGGTAGCACCCATGCCTGGGCCTGAGTCGCGTCGCGATGGTGGTGTGGACGTCGACGTCGCATTGGATCGTCACCGTGATGGCGGTCGTCGGCGTCAACGTTGTGGTGGTGGTTGCATCGTCATGGCAGTGGGTAATCCCTCACCTTCACCGTCGATCGCGCTTGCAACACTTTTTACAGTCAATTGAGAGTATGGGTTATCTGAGAGTCCCCTTCAGACATATCGCCCTCACCCTGTAACGAGCACAATCGCCCATTCCCTGTTCCCTCCTCAAAACGTTCCCAACGGCTCGGCGGTCGACCCCACCACCTAGAAACGAGCCCGATTGCTTGTTGTTCGCTCCCATCCGCACGTCCATCGCCCCCAACCCCCTTCAAATGTTCCGACGGCTCGGTTGTCGACCTCACCACCCTAAGTCTCCGTCGCTCCCATCTGCTCTAGTCTGTTTCCCCCATCATCTTGCAGTGAGTACGAGAGTTTG
>JBBPJX010000913.1:0-10256 GCA_038088955.1 Neotropicomus parvogracilis | reverse complement strand
GCTGAGACACACCTCACAGAAACCCTATATGCTTTCCACAGGTGGCACCCAGAGGGATAGACGATCCTCCCTCTGCAGCTCTGAGGTGACATCGACGAGGAATTCACTAAACGCACGACGACCGCAAACCGAAGTCAAGAAAAGAATGGCTGTCAGGGTACATGAAATCGGAGACGGGAAACAGACACTGACCTGAGATACCTGCTCCGACAATGCCACTACAACAGACAATCGCGTCAAAGACTCGGTAGATGGTTCGAGGACGAAACGACACTGACACTACCACATAGTCTGATACGTGCCGAAAAGCTCACGTACATGGCACGCGTGGTCTTTTGACACACCTCGCAGACGCCGCCGCCGAACATGAAGGTGGCATAGTCTGCCTCGCTTTTCTTCCAATCATCCCCGGGGTCGGGAATTGGGACCGGCTCACAGGTTTTGCGGACGCCGCGCCAGATAAAGGAAGCAGCGGGATTTTGAGCCAGCGAATGGTACAAGAACGAGCAGGTGCGAGAAACGGCGAGAACGGTAGGCGGCGAGCGAGTACAGAGGAGGATCTCTGCGAGGATTTCAATGGGGAGATTGGTCAACGAAACGCGTGCGATTGCAAGCGAGCTCGCCCGGTCAATAAGAGCGCGTCGTGGTCGTTTGGTGGCCATGTTGGTCAAAGAGAAGAAAGTCGGCCTCCTCGAGGATGATTGACTTTGAGGGATCTGACAGAGTTTGGAAGGTTTCATACTAACGACTCTATAGCTCAGTGGTAGAGCATACGATTGCAGATCGTGCGGTCCCGTGTTCGAACCACGGTGGGGTCTCATTTTTTTCTTCGAAATATTTTGTCTGGACACGTTTACCAGGTCCCAGACCAACACTTTGTCTTCGTCTCGACCATGATCCCGCGCATCAGCCTCTGTGTTTCCTGGCTCCTCCTCGTCGTCCGCGTACACGCCGCCTCGCTTTCCATCCAGTCCCCCCGTTTATCCATTTCCTCAGATGCACACCAGCTGCGCACAGACACGTATGTCACTCCTCGCGCTGCTGAACTCGACTGACCTCCAACAGACTCTCGCTCACTCAAAAGCCAGACCCATTGACCCTCGGCCCCTCCGACCTTCTCAAACTCACCTTCCAGGTCGTTGAAACCGACGAGGGCAAGGGCGTCCAGCCCCACCAGACTTTCCTTCGCTTCTATGACACCGTTTCTGGCGAAGAAGGCATTCAACCCGTTCGCGTCACACCGGGCGGCAAGGCCAAGTTTGAGCTCGTACGTTCCAGCACGAAACAACGTTTCGACGCTCACGCCCTTTCCTTTTCACGCAGAATATGGCTCGTCCACCCCCATCCCTCCCGCCAACGACAGACCGCCCGCTTGCGGTCTCCCTCATCCTCGGTTCGTTTGTACACGATCCAGTGACGTTCGATCTCTTCGACCTCTACGTCCCCGCATCCGCCACAACCCCTCCCCACCCCGACGAAGCCTCCTTCCGCCCCCTTCCGCCCATCGCTCACACCTTCCGTCCAGAGCAAAAACTTCCCCCCAAGGCTGTCTCTGCCTTCTTTACCGCTCTTGTGCTCGCGCCGTGGGTCGCATTGCTCGGGTTTGTACGTCGCGTTCCTCCCTCGTCCCGCTACAGCAACTCAACGACGCGTTTATGCAGTGGTCCAAGGTCGGCGCGCGTGTTCCGCACTTGTTTTCGCCCCGCATCCTTCCCTTTACCGTACTTCTCGGCGCCTTCGAGGTCCTCCTCGTATGGTACTGGGTGGATCTCAAGCTGGGCCAGGTACTCCTCTACGGTGGTATCCTGGCACTTCCGACGGTCTTTGCGGGCAAGACCGCACTCGTCACAACCGGCCGGTGGCGCGCCGGAAAACAGTAGAGTCAATGTCGCTAATACAAGCCAGTACCGCAAGTATAGATACACCGAGAATGCATCAAACATCATTCTTGCATCGCTCTACTCACGACCTGCGTGCGCGCACGTGCCAACACGTTCCACACAACACCAGGAATATCGTTCGCTTGCACGCGTGCATCAACCACATCCCCCAGCTCCAGCTCGACCCCTCCTAGAGTGACATCCACAGAGACCAGCTGTCGTGTGTTTGGAATAAAGAGCAACGTTAACACCAAGTCAGTTGGCTCAGCAGAAACCGACCCCGGCGGTGGATCTATCGAGTACGTCAACCGCAATTCGTTCTCGGATTCGATGTGCGTAGACTTGAGAAGGAACAAGTTGCGGTGGATCGACAGTAGGGACACAAACCTGCCCGTGCACGATCCACGTCAGGTGAAACCAACAAAGGTTGATTGGCCGTTCCATACCAATCGTAGAGACCTCCGACTCTTGGGTCCTTTTCTTCCCCGTCCTCTTTTCCCATAAGCTCAAGCTCTGCGAGTCTCTCCTTTTCGAGGCTCCTCAGACGCTCCAGCTCTGTCATCTCGTTCTTTAGGCGTTCTTTAGTCTCTGCTATCCGGTTATTCAGTCCCTGTAGTTCGTCCTCCATTTTTTGCATCTGCTCCACCTGTTCGTCCAGCGTGGACGCTGCAGACGCAACAGTCAACCGAGGGTGCGGGTGAGCCTGGCGGAGGCGAGTCACGGCGAGCCGTGCATCGAGTATCTGGGCAGAGAGCGTCGTCGCAAGACTAGTCGACGAACGTGCCTTTTGGTAGTCTATTCAGCGTGTCAGGAGCCAGAGTCGCACACAAACGCCAAGGCGTCCACTCACCCTCCTCGACGAGCGGCGCCAGCGTGCGTATATCGTCTTGCCGCTCGGCGAGCGTCGCCTTGGCCGCCTTGAGCGCGCGCTTCTTCTCTTCGTTGCGCAATCGGAGCTCCTCGTTCGACGAGGCGGTTACGAGTGGCGCGTCGTCGGACACGATCGTCTTGACATACTTGTCCTTGGCCTTTTGTTCCAGATACTGAAACTTGAGCTGGCGGAGGAAGGACTGGCGGGTCCGTCGTCAGCAAGTCGCCCGCGCGCGAACGGGGCTGGACACGGACGGTTTGTGCTGCGAGGTCGCTGGCTACGACGGCAGGATCGGTGAGGGCGTCCTCACCGCTTTCGAGACCGTCGAAACGATGTGATTTCAACTGCGTGCGAGAGTTGACGACGAACAAGCTGGCGCTGTCGAGAGTCGCTTGAAGTTGGTTCGATGCATCAAGGGTAGACATTTGAAAGTGTGTGTATGAGTATGATTGGTAACACGACGCTCGGTGATATTGGAACGACAGAACACAAACTGCCTATGATCAACCTGTTCTTCCGCTCCCTTCTGATACAGACGACGGCTCGCGCAACGGGTTCTCTTGTCGGGCCTGCTCGAGCAAATCCTCGAGACCTCGCTCTCGCACGGCTTTCTGCAGCCAAGTCAACGTTAGCCAACCACCGGGAAGAGCAGAACGCACACATCTACCTGTACGCACTCCTTGTATTGAGCCCAGACGACCCCGCATTTCTGCTCAAATTCCTCTGCCTTTTTTTTGGCGTACTCGCTCCGCTCGCCTTGTGGGGTGTTCTTGGAGTGTGCGATGGCTGGCTCGAGATATCCTTCGAACCACGTATTGAAACACGCGTCGTATGCTTGCTTGAGGGGGGTACATTCGGGTGAGAGTGACTGCGCCATTGTCACCAGAGGTTGGGATGATGGTCGAGGCTTAACGTCAACGTTGACAAGGTATAACGACAAGTTCAATGCGTAGCAAGATGACAGCGGTGCTAGACTAGATACACGACGTTCGTTGTACACAGTACGATCAACGACCTCCCGAGTACGGATGAAATCGACCTTTTCTTCGGTCCCTTCCTTTATCCTGCTGGACACGCGTGGGTTGCGGCGGAGGCGCCTTAGAGGACGTAAATGCGATTTGCGAACGTTTCGACTGTGCTGCGGACGCCTGTTCTGAGCGCGCCTTTTGCAGCTCGGCTTTAAAGGGCGTGTTCCCAAACGAACCGTCACCAAGCGAAACCATACGAAAGAGTGATGGTGGGCATGAACACAGGTCGAGCAACGCTACAACACGCCACGTACCAATCCGGTCTGCAAACCACTCGGGTTCCACGTCATTCGGGTCCCAAATATTGGCCGGAAAATTCGTCGTTCGTTCGTCGACATCGACAAAGTCGACCAGCGTGGCATAGAGATGTGGGTTCCGGAACGATCTGTTCGACATGAGAGAATCATTAAAGTGTCTAGGATTGACGGGATCGCGCTTCAACGCAAGAAACTGTGCTACTTTTGCCTGTGACACACATGAGTGATCGAGTTAAGCAACATGCATCAACTTATTACTTCAATGGCTGGATCACATGGTGCCGTGGATTCGGCGGGTATTCCCCAATCTACCACGCCTGGTATTGATGGTGGTCTCAATAGTTCGCGAATCCGTGCCAGCTCATGCTCTTCGACGGAACCCGAGGTGGTTGCCAAGTCTTCTTCGAGTGTAGATGACGGTGCCGCTGATTGAGATCGTTCCGTCGCGATGTCGTCAGACAGGTGTGCTCGAGGATGACTCCTCGTAGGTGCTGGTCGGCGAATGATGACTTGGGATTTCGGTAATAGACGAACTAAAGGGCCGAAGACTGTTCATGTGGGCAACCGCAGCGAATTACGCAGAACGTACCATCTGAAGATGAAGCAGAGGGACCCTTTAATGGCTTATCCTATTCCCAAACAGAAACACAGCCAACAACGAGGGAAACGCTTGGACAAAACCCCGCAGGGAGACTCTTACTTGGTTATTGGCCAGGCCAATGTCAACAGACTTGGAGGTGGACGCAGCGTTTTCCTCCGTGTCGCTCTGTGAATCATCGCTATACGCGACAAGACCTAGGTGCGTGTCAGACGCCGCCGACGTCGACATGGCGTTGCTCACCGTGCATGGCAGCGCACACCAAGGAAAAGTCAATGCCGAGAATTGAAACTCCGCATAATTATCGAAGTAATGCCGAGATGCCGAAACACTCTCGAATGCTCCTCCAACTGCTTGCCTGTCTGGCTGTTTGGACGGTCGGCAGCTTGGCCGCCAGCGAGCAGCCCGTCGCCGAGTTTTATGGCAGACATTCAGGACACACCAACAACTGGGCCGTGCTGGTGTGCGCCTCCCGGTATTGGTTCAATTACAGGGTAAGTCCTGTTTCTGTACCATGAATCACTGATGGGCTAACGTCCCCCAGCACATGGCGAACACCCTAGGAATGTAATCACCGCTCTATTCCTCCGTCTTTTCGCAATATAGACTCTCCTGCCCAGGTATCGTACCGTGAAGCGTCTCGGGATTCCCGACTCGAACATCATCCTCATGCTTGCCGATGATGTGGCCTGCAACGCGCGCAACAAATTCCCCGGGAGCGTATACGCTAAAGCAGGGCGTCACCTGGATTTATACGGCGATAATATCGAAGTGGACTATCGCGGCTACGAAGTGACTGTGGAGAACTTCATCCGGTTGCTTACAGGTATGTCCAGGTCCAAAGAATCTGCTCTTGGACCAACTATCCATCAAGGACGCGTCGATCCTTCAATACCGCGCTCTAAACGACTACTTACGGACGATCGCTCGAATGTCTTCGTGTACATGACCGGACACGGCGGGAATGAATTCCTCAAATTCCAGGACAACGAAGAGATCAGCGCGTTCGACATTGCCGATGCTTTTGAACAAATGTGGCAGAAGAAGCGGTAAGTAACCCGCCTGGGTTATTCCATGGTTTTGACGGGCGACTCTAGCTACAACGAACTATTGTTCATGATCGATACATGCCAAGCAAATACACTGTACTCGCAGTTCTACTCCCCAAACATCCTGGCAACAGGATCATCAGAAATAGAAGAAAACTCTTACTCGGTATGCCATTCACACAACCTGTTTCTCCCGAGTATCTCATCGTGAACAGCACGAAAACGACAACGACATTGGCGTATCTGTCATCGATAGTTATACCCACTTCGTACTCGAATTCATGGAAGGCATCAACAAGACCAGTCACGTTGCTATGCAAGACCTGGTACGTACTTCATTTCGACCTTACGGTACCAGACACTTACACCTCGAAAGTTCTCGGCCTACGATCCTGCCGTGATTCGCTCACATCCCGGCGTGCGCTCAGATCTGTTTCGACGGTCACTCGACAAGGCGCGCATCACGGACTTTTTGGGAGGTGTTGCTCAGGCCGAGGTGTTTCCTCCTGTCCAGGATATCACACAGACCGCCTTCCATGAAAATGGACGAGAAACGTCGCAGCACACTCGTCTAGAGAATAACCCGGTTTCCCTGCGTCACGATCCCGATGGAGTACGGAATAATGCCACACTACCATCGCTCAAGAGCGAGAGCCAAGCTTGGGATGCGAAATGGAAGGTCGCTAGAAAATGGACTTCTATCTCGTTGGTAGCGTCCCTTGTCGCCTGGGTATCGTTCGCAAGATAGACCTTGTAATTTTGCGAATGCCTCAACCCATGAAAGGATGGCCGATGAGCGTTGGGACTTCAGCTTAAACGCTACTCGTCCTGCAAGACAAGGTATTCGCTATTTGCCGGATGCATAGGAATTACAGCAGGGGTGCTACGCTCTTGGGGGTTTTTTTTCGGAGCTCCTGGTGCTCTTCAGCATTCCATTTCTTGTCAGGATCATACATCGTCCCGTCCCGGGACATGCACCACTCGATCACTGCACAGGGAGGCCACGTACCCTCAGGTTCGTCACCAGCGTCTTGGAGGAGCAGCGCGACAACACCGTGCGCCGCAACGTCGTACGCTGTAAAGTTTCTTACAGCAGTACCATTGTCAGTGTGCGCCCAAAGGTCCTAAGTACAAAATAAGCCTTGCGGCCAATAAACAAGCCTAACACTTACCCGAACAGAGTATTGCCTTCCAGCTCGAATCCAGGGTGACTCTGTCAGATTAAAGAACATCGTTGCAGGTTCATCCAACGTATTGATCTATATCACCTCAGCCAGGAACAGTCAAATGGAAATGAAAACCACTCACAAGCATAAAGACCGTGCCATTCTGACTCTCACCGCTCCAGTATTGCGCAGGATGAGTTTCATTGCTCACGTAGTCGGGCTAACGTCCATCCTTTCAAATCGGCGAACCAACACATCCGGGCACTAGCTTGCTTACATTGATACCCCACCGGAAGGGCGAAACACTGGTACCCACAACAGGGTCCTGATTGATAGCAATGATTTCATGGTTGGTGAGGATCTCAATGGATTCCTTGCTTGCTGATTCCAGCTGAACAAAAACGTTACTAAACTTCCTTGCATCCAGACGAGAGCACGTACGTCGAGACCAAGGAAAAGTGGTGATTTCATTAGAGCCCAGGCAGTAAAATGTGTCTTGGTTTCCTCGTACGTTAAATTACCATTCCCTCTTACGATTGACATGAGCAGCACATAGTGAAACATTGAATGAGTTACTCACACCTCCAGCTAGGAATATGTGAGGAACAGATCTACTTTGTGGGTTAAATGACTCACCATATCCATATCGTTATGGCCATAAAAGTCGGTAGCCCAGGTATAAAATGAATTTCTACAAAATTGATTTAAAACGATCAGAATGAAATGGCAGGTAGGGATGCTGACTGATTGATAAGATTCGCAATCGACGACCAAGTAGCTCCTGGAAGACTCGGTCAGGCATTAATCACATTACACCAAGGATAACCCACCAATATCACTTGTTGTCTGACGCACGAAGCTATTTATCAACGTACAGACAATGTACTGTCAAACGGACATACCCGCCAACTTTGGCCATACCTCCTTGCCCAGAACCACCCTTGTTCCTAATTGAACATATGAGCATGACACGGCAACCCGCACAGTATATCCATACCCTTCCCCATTGACACAACGACAAGAATAAAGGCGGTCTACCAGAGTACTTGGCTAGGTCCTGGATGGCGTTTGCCATGCGTTCATACCCTATGGCGATAATTAAGTCGATATCTGGATAGCCATCACAAGGGAACTCACGGCCCATGATGTTCTCCCTTGTGATGTTGTCAAATGGCACGGCACAGTTATCGTACCTACAGGAACAGAGGTCAGGGGAACCGCTTTCTGTACAGGCTGACCATACACACTTGAGATAATCGAATCCCCAGTCCTGGAACAACTTTATATCTCTATGAAAATATGAAAGGACCACTTGGCTCGAGGAGGAAACACGACCAACCTTGCTTCATTCTGGTACGATCCAGGGTATAACTGGCAAGTAAACCATCCCGCATCGCTGTACTGTCGTGACGCGCGTTAGACGCGACAGAGTATAGGTGGATGTAATCTCACGATGCCTGCTTTGCTGTGCGACCGTCGACATGAGCATGGGCATCAGGTGAGGTGATATGATGAACTGACAAGCCCAGATCATGGATCTGATCTGTCAGCGCTTTCATTCCCGAGGGAAACCTTGCCTTGTCTACGATAACGTCACGTTTCCATCGATACCACACGAGAAACAACGCACTCGCGACGATATCTCCAGCAGGACTCCGTTTTTTCTCCGAGTAACAATCATCAAGATTGACGTGATTGTATCCTGCGTCCTGAGCTCCCAAAATGAGTATATACATGCCACGTACGACGCCGTTTGTTACGAACTGCAAGACCGAGCGATTTCATTAATTTAGCCGTCTTGATGATGAGTTCCTCGTCGATGGCACACTACCAGCGAACATGGGATCGCACCGTACGCCTTGGACCACAACCACTCACATAGTATGCATTCCAAGCTAGGTCGGGAGTGAGCGCCCTGCGACCAGAACGACCCAACATGCGACTTACTATTATATCCCATGACTGTGAAGATGTTCGTGAGACAGCACGTCGATCAAGGAGTCGTCGTGCTCACCCGGAAGCTTCCCGACTCTCTCGATCTGGTTCACGCAATGGACATTCTTTCCACGGACGAACAAAGTTGACAATCCCAGGATCGCAGCGAGGGTAAAGGTTAGAACGCCCCAGAACGGAGCTTTCGACTTGTGCGGTGGCGACTGCGACTGCGCTGCATAGTATCGTGTAACAGGAGGACGCTCATCGAGTGAAGGTGTGCCAGAAGTAGGAAGTTCCTGCTGAGCCGTTGCAGGTCCCGGCTTCGCAGTCATTGTAGTTATTGTAAAGTGTTTGCCCAGTAGCGACGGAAGGGAAGCGAGGATTTAGACGAGCTCGACACTCTTTCAAAGTGTTGTTAGTGCGTGCGATTGCTTTCACGAAACGAAAGTACTACTGGATAGCGTTGTGGGACGCGAACACTGGCACACTGATCATGCTAGTTCAACGATCTCACTGCTACGAACACTGAATCGATGATACGCTGAACACTGACACAAGCGTTGCAAATGAACCAACTCTTGCCTGGGTGAAATCAATGAAAACTGGTCTGCACTGCTCGCCACCTTGGCCCTGCGTTGTCGCTGTGGTGGAGAAACGCCATTGTGTTGCCCTCATGCGCACCATTGCTTTGCGCTTACCTTCGCTGCCATCGCTGTACATGGTAGCGGGCGTGCGTACGGTTCAATGTAGCCGCTCCGGGTCTTTCTTCTCCGCCTCACCCTCGCCCTCACCATCTCCACCCTCAAATATATGCGATCGCTTGTAGGCCGCCACACCATCTCTGAACGACCCCGACAACTCGTCTGTCGCCCCCACCTTCAGGAAAGCTTGTTCCCCCGTTGGTCAATCCTACTGCATTGTAACGGGCGCAACCATCTTCAATCGCTCAAATCACCCCACCACTCATCAGTCGTCGCCACCACCTTTCAATGCGCAATGGCTCGCTCCCACCATAAGCGAGCCCCACGACTCGCCCGTCGCCCCTGCCACCCCGCAGTCGCTCCCACCCCCATCGACTACGGCATCGTGATTACGACGGCGCAGCTGCGTTGTGGTCAATGCCACGGCTGGGGATGAGCACGGATTCGGGGGTTTCATAGTTCATGCGATGTCATCGTTCAGGCATCCACCGATTCCGCTCGACCCAGCACGTCTACAACAACCATGGATGGCTCGCAAGCTGCTCTGGGGCAATGACAAAAAAACGGTACCCATAGTGCCGAGGTGCCTGCCTCTCAGGGTGCACCCACTGTGCCTAGGATATGTCAGCATTCACCATCATCATTTCAATCAGCACCCGAGTTGGCATCAGGCAAGTCAGCTGGATCCGGAACAAGCAGGAGAGTTGTCCAAATGGACCACACGCGCAACCCGGACTACAAGAGTTCTGTTCGAGGGGAAAAGGTTACCCA
>JBBPJX010000912.1:0-10267 GCA_038088955.1 Neotropicomus parvogracilis | reverse complement strand
GTCAAAAGATCATCTGGCATATCACCTGTGAGCAGAAACCTGGGTGAAATCACATCTTTGCCAATAGCATCCCTAAGCCAGAACCATTGCAAGTCCAACTACTTCATCTGATCATGGTGCTCAGGATGCTTGGCTACCTGGATTGCTGACTGATTGTCCATCAGCAGAGTGGACAACCCAGAGACACCAACAAGTTCCTGTAGCAGCTGACACATCCAAACAATCTCCTTGCCAGCCTCACAAGCAGTGATGTATTCTGCCTCAGTGGTAGACAGAGCACAGTAGGTAGACAGCTACATCAGAATATGTCTGAGCAAAGCCCAATGACTCGAGGACAGCTCGCATCTTGCGATTCCAGTGATTACCACCCTGGATGGTATACTACCTCTCAGATATTCCAAACTAGCTGGGAATGCACCAAGGGAATCAAACCCAAAGAAACCAAACCTATGTACACCCCTCGTGCCCTCAGGAATCCCAACACGATGGATGTTGATGTTGTCGCCACTAGTACCCCCACTTGCCTTACTCTAGTCAAATATGCTCACTGCATGTGAGACAAGCTTTGTTTCAGATGTTACAAACCTGGACACTCCGCCCTCCAATGCTGTGCCTTCCCTAGTACCCCTCAACCAGTTGCCCCCACATTAACAAGAGTTGCCACAACCTCTGAAGAAACCCTAGTCCAAGATGAGGGACTCACCCTCCTTCGTTCACTAAAACAACAAGGATATTCTTGAGAAGAGATTGTCAATGTTCTCAACACATGCTTTGGGAAGGAAGAACCCAAGCAGGATTTTTAGAACAGAAGGATGCTGTGATGTCTCCCCTTCCCCAAAGACTAGCTACCATACTCATGTCCTCATGCAATGATAGAAATCTTTTCTTGAACCTATCACTAGCCAGATAAGCTGGAACTGTCACCACCACTGCTCTCATTGACAGTGGCACCACTGGAAACTTCATTTCACCCTCATTAGTTAAACAACTTCATCTCCCATTAATCCCTCTCCCCTTGCCAATCCTTGCCTTCAATGTGGATGGAACCTGAAATATTTGGGGAATCATCTGACATACTGTACAAGTCCCCATCTCTTCAGGCCCCCATCAAGAAACCCTCTCTCTCATGATTTTAAATTTAGGGACCACTAACATCATTCTTGGGATGCCCTGGCTCCGCACCTGGAACCCTGTCATCAACTGGACAACAGGACTCATCAATGTATCTGTGGACTCTAAGACGGTGCCTCCTAGTGAGTGCCCCCCCTCAAACGAGATACAAGTTCTGGACCCTGCAGATGATGACCACTTCCTCTGAGTACTTAACCTTGACACCAACATGGAACTTGACCAACTATGGGACTTATGACAACAGTGGCTCACCAGCGAAGAAGTCTTTGCCACCACCATCTTGACTCAACTCACCTAGGAAGCCAAGAAGGGCAAGGTGACTCTGCCAAAGTGGTGCCAAGACTTCACCAATGTCTTCTCAGAAACCCTGCACAACCAACTTCCTCCTCATCACCCCTTTGACCATACCATAGAACTCAAAGATATCTTCGTTCCTAAAATCACAAAAGTCTATCCGTTAAATCCTGCAGAACAAGAGGGCCTGTAAGGCCTTCATCAAGGAACATCTTAAAACTGGACACATCACTCCCTCTAAGTCCCCCCAAGTCGTGCCATTTTTCTTCATCCCTAAGAAGGACAGGGGACTTTGCCCCTGCCAAGACTATTGCTATCTCAACTCGCACACTGTACGCAATGCCTATTCTCTGCCACTCATTGAAGACCTTATGTATGGCATGAAAAACTCGAAATAAGGAAAGGAAACATCTAAGGACAATGGTCTCTGGGTGAAGGTTAACGGAGGGCTGATGGAGATGAGGAGAGATGTAAAGGTAAGAAAGATATAGCTTGGTATAAGGAGGAATAGAGCGAGAGCAGATGAAGAAGTACCAAGTGGTGAAAAAACTAAGTAAAAGGAGGATAAGATAAGATAGTGGAATCCAATTGTGAGAAAGAGGAGAAAGTTGTAACAAAGGGAGTCTGCTTGTTCCTCAGGTTCTGCAATTTTTACAGAAAATTCATCGCCAACTACTCCGATCTTGCTGCCCCTCTCATAGCCTTGACCAAGAAGGATCACCCCTGGACTTGGGACACAACCCAACAACTTGCTTTTGATTGACTAAAAACACAGTTCACAACAGCACCAGTTCTCATTATACCCAACACTGACAAACCCTTCACTCTCATGACTGACGCCTCCCTTAATGCCCTTGGGGCAGTCCTTATGCAACCTGACTCCAACGGGGACCTCCACCCCTGCACTTACTTATCTCGGACATTTGCCCCTGCAGAACAGAACTATGACATCTACGACCGGGAACTCCTCGCTGTCATCTCAGCCCTTGATGAATGGCGACACCTCCTTTCAGGAACTCGTCACCCCGTCTTTGTTATCACCAACCATTGCAACCTATCCTACATCTGTGATCCCCGTAACCTATCCTACATCCATGATCCCCATAACCTATCCTACATCTGTGATCCCCGTAACCTATCCTACATCCATGATCCCCATAACCTATCCTACATCCGTGATCCCCATAACCTGTCCCAACGCCAAACCTGATGGAGCATCTTCCTCTAGGACTTTGACATCATTTGGTGTGTCACATCCAGAACTGCCATGGGCCCCACAGATGTCCTCTCTCACAAGGACAATGTAGATACCACAGAAGATAAGCACACTCTCTCCATTCTTCCAGACCACCACATTGTTCACACCCTAGACTTAGCACTCCAAGAAAAACTTTCACAACCTGATTCCCTTATGAAAGTGGCCCTTGTGGCCCTTAACAATCAAACACCATTCCTTACTTGTTCATCCTTCACTGACTGGAAATACTTGGATGGAAAACTATATTTTAAAAATTGCCTGTACATCCCAGAACCAGCTAGAAAAATATTTGTTATGTCCCTCCATGACTCCCACCACAGCAGACATGATGGAATCACTCACACTCAAGCCTCCCTGGCCCAGGACTATTGGTGGCCAGGCATGAATAATTATGTTCATCGATATATCTTAGGCTGTGCCATCTGCCAACAAAATAAATCCAATACACATCCCACTATCCCTCCTCTTGTTCCCATCCATTCCACAGCCATCCAACCCTTCCAAGCCCTCTAGGTCGACCTCATCACCTCCCTCCCAGAGTCCAACAGCCACACAGCATTGATGGTCGTGGTCAACCACAGGCTTACAAAGAGGGTAATTCTCTGCCCTTGCTCCTTGGACATCACCACTGAAGGGATAGCATAGCTCTTTTTCGCCCATGTTTTTCCCAGATTTGGCCTCTATGACTCAGTCATCTCTAATTGGGGACCCCAGTTCGCCTTTGCCTTCACCCAGGAACTCGCCAGACTCCTCCAATACGATGTAAAACTATCTTCAGCCTACCACCCACAAACCAATGGACAAACAGAACAACTCAATCAAGAGATTGAAACTTTCATTTGCATCTTCTGCGAAGGAAGACCCAACCAATGGGCTTGGCTCATCTCCCTAGCAGAGTTCCATCACAATCAGGTCTTGCATTCATCCATCCAACATTCGCCATTCCAATTGGTGATGGGATACAATCCCCACTCATACCCCTCATTAGGACATACCTTCCTCCCAGCCCTAGAAACCCACTTGACAGATCTAGACAAGGCATGATCAGAAGCCCTAGCAGTGCATGACAAGGCTTGCATCGCTATGTCACAATGGATCACTGCTCACTTTCAACCTTGGAAGGTTGGAGATGAGGTCTGGCTAGACAACAAAAACTTACACCTTTGTTATCCCACAAAGAAGTTTGCCCCCAAAAAAGAAGGACCTTTCGAAATCATACAAGTCCTCTCCCCCATTAGCTATCGTCTTTGCCTTCCCCCCACCTGGAAGATACATGTTGTATTTCATGTTGGACTCCTGACAACCTATAGAGAGACTGCAGAACATGGCCCCAACTACTCACAGCCGTCACCAGAGCTGATCAGATTTGAAGAAGAATATGAAGTAAAGGCTATACTTTCTCACCTAGGCTCTCTTGGCCAATGCCACTATCTGATCCAATGAAAAGGCTATCCGTCATCAGAGAACACTTGGGAACCCAAAAACAACCTGGCCCACACATCAGAATTGTTAAAAACTTATAAGATCCACCAACTTTAATGGCCCTCATTCCTGAACCAGTTCCCTGCCCTCACTACATCCTTGTCATTGTTCTCATTGTCTTTGTCCCACCCCTCACCTGCCTCCTCATTCTTGACCTATTCTTCCACCTATACTTCCACCTATCTCCTTGACCTGCTCCTCAAGACATTGTTATCATTACCTAGGAAGTCAGTCTTTTCACCATCAAATGTGGATAGACAAACACGCCTCCGAACATTCATGTTTCTGCCAGTTCAATTACCTTCCCTTTCACTACTCCTTCTAATATGACTGGCCCTTTTCTTCCTATCAACATTTCTCTCCTTCCTGTTCCCACATGGCATCTTCTGATCATGACCATTTTGACCACTCCTCCCCTCATTTGCGAACTCAAAGAAATATTGAATACTTTGATCTCGCCATCTTGACCTTAGGAGTATACCTTTTTCATCGTGTCTCCTTGGTCCTGGTACTTCATCAACACTTCTTCCTGTCCATCTCAGATGATCTTTACTCACGCACTCTACACTTCACCATGGAGCTGCTTCTTGGATCCATCTACAACTTTGTAGTCATGGCCGGCATCAGCTCCTTCATTTATGCTTTGGAATCTCCCCTCCTTTTAGAAGTCTTTGCCCCCTTATATGAGTCACTAACTCCTGAAGAACACACAGCTCTTGTCGCCTCACCATCTCTGTCACTGCCTCTGGACCAAAC
This sequence comes from Neotropicomus parvogracilis, assembly GCA_038088955.1. Classification (NCBI taxonomy): domain Eukaryota; kingdom Fungi; phylum Basidiomycota; class Agaricomycetes; order Boletales; family Boletaceae; genus Neotropicomus; species Neotropicomus parvogracilis. The sequence continues at coordinate 5,346 of JBBPJX010000912.1, read as the reverse complement.
TATTCCCCCTCCTTCCCTTACCGAACGCATCACCGATGTCGTTGATGATTCCAAGGCAGGTTACACGATTACCCTTTACCACCATCAACCCGATGGGACTTGTGTCATATCTTCTCCAACAAGAGTACTACCCATCGAGACCCCATCCCCATCTCCAGCTTACCTTGCCCCCAACACTTGCCATCAATGTGGCAATAGTGGTCACCTTCAGGTTAACTGTCAATGATACCAATGCCCCCACTGTGATGTATGGGCACCAGGACACTCTCAATATCTGTGTCTTCGCACCCAATGTTGTGTTTGTCAGCACTACAGCCACAAAGAATCTGTTTGTCCCACAACTCACTGCCCCCATTGCAACTCCACAAACCATCAGGGAGGTGACTGTCCTGCATGCAGTTCTGGATCTGGCAGCACCATCACTGAGGGATAATGATGAAGACTTCTCTATACTGGATGACACCATGGAGGGATGGACTGAACTCTTGTCGGTGACTTGTGAAACGACCAACTCACTTACATAAGAGGTGGGCGCCTAGTCGTCCTGCTCGTATCCAATATGAAGAAGACCTTGGGGACAAGAGACTCTCGGGTCTAGTGGGAGCGCCCTTGTAGTGAGAAGGGAAAATATCGAGAAGGACAAGAATGGGGAACCATTCCTGCCTTGCCCGCTCTTTATATACTACTAGGGGTTTGTACATGTTTGGTACTATTTGTGTATATGGGATCTGTCCGATATACTATTTAATACTCCTAGGCTGTGTTAAGAATTCCAGGAGAAACCATTATGCGTGTGGCATCCAATGGCGTTTCTCCCTCGTCGGTTGGCATCATCATCTGATGTTGTGCGGGCTGCGCATTCCTGTGTTGTGCCTCGTGTATCAGTATAGCCTTGCTGCGGCTTTTGATAAGCACTGCCTTGTGTTGGTAGCCAATGGCGTATTGCGCTCTTATCTTGGCTGTGCCTTCTATTCGGCCATGCATTGTGTGCGTGCCCGTGGTCTAGGCTCTGCACTGCCTTGCTTAGTCAGCAAGGGTCTGGGCTCGTGGCTGTGTCTGTGGCTGTGCCTGTGCTATCGTTCTGAGGCTACATTCTTGTGCTCACACTTCGTAGTGAGTGTAGCCTTCAGGAAATGGCGACCGTAACACCATCTCCTCCTTATGGTCGGATTCCAGACAACCTTTGCTTTGTGATCGCCACTGAAGGCGTTGAGTTTTGAGTTGTTCTCGAAAAAAAAATTTAGTTTAGTTGTTCGGATCCTTCCTCAGATGTCCACTTGTTTGCCTCGGTCCTTCGTCCCTCAGCTTGTCCTTTGGTGGCCATTCGTTCGCCACTCGGCTTCCCAAGACTCTTCGTTCGTCTTGGCTTCAGCTCTCGTGCCTCTCTTCCTCGTTGGGGATCCTTCCTCCTTTTGATGTCTGGATCCTGTCTCGCTCTAAGAGGAAACCGTTTGGCTTGCCTCTCTGAGTTCGGCCGCCTTTCTTGCTCGGCTCGCTCTTCCATCACTCACCTCGACATTCCTCTTTAACGTTCAGCCCTCGGCTTCCCAGGACTTCACTTCGTTTGTCCTATGTACCAGCCTGTCAGGTATCATTAGTATGAGATGACAAGACTGTGGAAGGTGACACCAAAGTGATGAGGACAAAGGGAGAAAGAAAGAATCATATGATGCATTGATAAGAGATGCCATCTATTGGAAGAAAGAGTAATGAATACTCATAGTCTATGCAGAAGATAGGTAAGTGGGCAATAGCCTGCACAACGAGAAGAAGTTGAGGTGAAAGAGAAAATATTGTAACATTACCCCCTCGGTACACTCAAGTTGTTACGGTCGCCATTTCCTGAAGGCTACACTCACTATGAAGTGTGAGCACAAGAACGTAGCCTCAGAACGATGGCACAGGCACAGGCACAGACACAGCCACGAGCCCAGACCCTTGCTGACTAAGCAAGGCAGTGCAGAGCCTAGACCACGGGCATGTACACAACGCATGGCCGAATAGAAGGCACAGCCAAGATAAGAGCGCAATACGCCATTGGCTACCAACACAAGGCAGTGCTTATCAAAAGCCGCAGCAAGGCTATACTGATATATGAGGCACAACACAGGAATGCACAGCCCACACAGCATCAGATGATGATGCCAACCGACGAGGGAGAAACGCCATTGGACGCCAACGCATAATGGTTTCTCCTGGAATTCTTAACACAGCCTAGGAGTATTAAATAGTATATCGGACAGATCTCATATACACAAATAGTACCAAACATGTACAAACCCCTAGTAGTATATAAAGAGCGGGCAAGGCAGGAATGGTTCCCCATTCTTGTCCTTCTCGATATTTTCCCTTCTCACTACAAGGGCGCTCCCACTAGACCCGAGAGTCTCTTGTCCCCAAGGTCTTCTTCGTATTGGATATGAGCAGGACGACTAGGCGCCCACCTCTTAAATGAGTTGGTCATTTCATTAGGACAAGAATACCTTACTTCACCAACGACGACGACCGTTGTCCCTGAAGACGAGTTTATTAGGAAAAGAATTCCATTGTCCTTTCATCAGGACAAGAATTCTAAACTTCACCAACGACGACAACTGTTGTCCCTGAAGACAAGCTAAGGAGGAAAGAGTCCAGCCGAAGAAGACAACTAGCACTTGACTGGGCTAACCGGCTGAAGGAAGAAACGGATACTGCTACTCACGACGAAGAGTAGTAAATCATGAATGGACGACGCACCCTCACAAGAACGGGAGCCATGGCGGACGTCACCGCACCTCCCGCAGGAACATCTGAACGAGGGACTGCGCAAGAACTGGCAGAAGAAGCTACCAGAAGGAGGATCACTCAACAAGATTCTGACGGGAGGCATCACTCCCATCACCGACACCACAGGAGGAATGTCAGAAGACACCTCGTAACAGAACCTTCCCCATTACGACAAGTCACTGCAATGAGCGATGATGCAGGAGTCTCGCTCGAAGAATGGAACAGAACCGTCACCGAGCTTGAGAAGAGCAGGGAACAAATACGAGCATTGCAAGAAGGCAACCAAGCACTGCTCAACGCGCTCAAGTGCACGAATGATGTAATAGAACTACAAAGACAAGAACAGGTAGCTCCACGAAGAAGATGCCTGGCACGAATACCAGCCATCACAAGATGCCGCAACTGCGGAACGTGCGGTCACGCAACAAGGAATTGCCCTATGCCCACCCAGGAAGAAAACAAGGCATGGGACGCATGGGCCAACACATGAAAGAAGGCAAAGGCCACATGACCGGCATGTCGTAAAACTGCACACGGGTTCCACGGAAACGGAACTAGAAGAAGAGAAGCACACAACTGGCATGTCGTAAAACTGCACACGGGTTCCACGGAAACGGAACTAGAAGAAGAGAAGCACAGAACGGGATAACCGAAGACGGAAACCCAGGACAGGATGTCAGCTGGAAACCCAAGGTCGGAACCCCACCTACTCCCCTAACACGGGCGTATCCAGAGGCTTGGTACACAATACCCAGTCACGAACCACCCCATATCCACTCCCACAACGACAAGAGGACGAGTTACACCCCTCTCGAAGTCACCAACATAACCTTTGCCCTATCACGCAATAACGCCAGAGCAGCAGCTACTTGCGCACTAGGCTGATAGCGATCAGAACACCGAACCAAAGGACAGGAGGGAAGCGAAGAATGCTAACCCTGGAGCCCTAAAGAAGTTACTGAAAACCTCTCGAAATCTTCTGGATTAGAGCGTGGGCCGACAGGATTGCCACCTGTGTTCGGACAGTGACACAACCCCAAATGTGGGAAGAACTACAAGATGATGATGTGCAAACCGGAACCAGCCGGCAGCACCAAGGAGCATGAAGCACGTCCAAAATGACGAGTAAAACTACCAAGGATCCGAAGAAGGATTGAACAAGTAAAGAACCCCCAAGCAGAACCTTCCAGAGGGGGGAAAGAAGGGCATAAAGAATTGCCAAAAGAAGACCTAACTCCCAAAGAAAGGGGAAGACAAAAGTTAGGAAGAAGGGCGAAAAACCCCGAAATTTTTTCGCGCCTCCTTAGGCGCCTCACATCATACCTCACACCACACCATGCATCGTCCCAGAGGGCAATGCTTACGACCCAGAGGGCGCTCCGTACGAAGGGAGGCCACCATCATCCGCACAACATCATCGCCACTCCGAACGTCCATACTACATCCAGAGGGCGCTCTGTACGAAGGTTCCTCTAGAAACCTTCTCCTGTCGCTGGGAAGAAGGGCATAGAAGTATGGGAGGGTCCTAGGCGAGGAAGAGAGGCACGAGAGCCGGAGCTATGTACATCATTTGTTTCATCACCATCGCTTTTTCTGTTCTCAATGGTGATCATTTCCTTTGGACTATGCTTTGATCTGACTCATCTCATTACCATAGGAGAGTACTGCCCTTTGCAGCCTCTTCTCTAGTATTTATACTCGACTCTCCTTACCTTAGACTTGTTCTCTTGTAACCTATGTACATTGCATCTCCTGCAATCAACATTACTATTACTTGTCTCATCTGCAGGAATCGTGCCCTGCAACCCTCATCCCCAGTCCTCAGGTAATTATCCTTGTCTCAGTGCTCGGCTGATCCTTGTCTCAACTGTTGTAGTCGTCCTTGTCCTTGTCCTTATCCTCGTCCCTTGTCCTTGTCCTCCTCAGTCTTGTCTCACTATGAGAGATGGTTACATTGCTCTATTACCTCATCTGTGCTCTTCCCCAAGCTCACCCTTGTCATAGTCTTTGTCATACTATGGAGTTGATGCTCTCCTCATAACCTCATCCTCAAGTCACTTGTCACAGCATAACAGTCATTGATACCAACTGATGAGTGAGTTATGTATGCTATTGGCTGCCACATGCATAAAAGGTACTCCCAGAATTCTTGACACAGCCAAAGGATTTTATTAAGTATATTAGACAGATATAGTATACACAAATAGGTACAAACATGTACAAAACCTGGGTAGTACATATATATGTACATAAAGCCAGGGCATCACAGGGATGAAGTCCCCATTCTTGCTCCCTTGGAGCAAAGCTGTTCAACCAGCTGTTGTGTGTTCATCTGCCACTCCTGGGTAATGTCATTAAGTGGCTGGACTTGTGGGACCTCAATTGAAAATGCCTTCTACTTGTCCACCATGCCAAACAAAAGAACCATCATGTAGACATCCAGTATGACATCCTTGGCAGACTGCAGCAAATGGAAATGAGCACAGGAAATGAAACTGTCAATGATTAGGACAAAAAGAAAGGAAATATGTATCTGACAGTCCTCATCCTTGTCCTTATTGTTGTTGTTGTTGTCATTGT
>JBBPJX010000911.1:0-10272 GCA_038088955.1 Neotropicomus parvogracilis | reverse complement strand
ATCTCGACATGCATTCGCACCATCAGGGCTATCGAACCGGAAGGCATCTCGTCATGAGAAATAATAGGTCCAAGCGTTATGCCGAGAGAGCGTGTGATGAGAGAACGGTATAGCGAGCGCTAACATTGTATAAAAAAGAGAAAAAAAAAAAGAGCAACGAATGTCCGACCGATGCAAAGAGGAAAAAAAAAAGTGACGCGGGCATACGTATCGGCGAGACGACTGAGCATCCAAGACAAGAGAAGATACGGTAATAGAAAGAGAGCGAAAACAGTCAGCATCCAATAGACGACCTTCCTCTTGGGTAACTTTGTACGCTAGATCCGACCAAGTCCATTCTACAAGAGAGACGGGCTTCGAGAGCGCCTCATGAGTGGTTCAAGAGCACCCTATCGATGGCAGCGTTGATAGTTGCTTTCCTTGACGTGAGGTCCATCCCGAACCGCTCTTCAAGCACCCTTCTGATCTCCCGCTTTGTTACCGTATTCAAATCGGCCGTCCGCAGAATCTCCCCGACAGTTCGCTCAAGATCTGCATCGCTTGGTGCGCCGGCACCGTGATCCACGAGCGGGCTCTGCATGGGCGGCAGGTCAAAGTAGTTCGTTGTTGGGCGCATCCCCGTCCCCATCGACTGCGAGGCGTACAGCATGCTTGCATCACTTAAAGGCCGCAGCTGCGACATGGGCGTGGCACGACCAGATTGGAACCCTGCGGGAGATAGCATGCCAAATTGTTGCGATGGCGCGGGAGATTGACTGCGCGGTTCATAGAACGTCTCGTGTCCGTACAGCGACGTGGCCCGAGACTCTGCATACCCTTCCTTGTATTGGTTGCCAGGAGGAACCCACGAACCGATCGAATGGTTCGACTCCTTGTCCCACAGCTCGTTCTCGTAGTCGTTCCAGGTCTTGAGAGGAATTGCCCGAGGGTCGAACTTGCCTTCGTCCTGTCGAGCACTCAAGTTAGCATCGACCCAATCATATACGAGAGCACGTACATGGACGATGATCTTCTTGCCAGACTCTCCGAGCACGACACGCGTCGCACCCCACGAAAAGTCGTCCATGCGCCAGAAGGAGTAGATCGGAAGCATGAACGAGAAGATAGGGATGGCGAGGATGTAAAACACCATCCATCCAACCATGTCCCACTTGCGTCGAAGGATAAACACAAGTGCTTGAAGACCATACACGGCACCAATCATGATCAGTGAGATGACGGGAATAGTTTTTCCTTCGCCAGCGACCGAAACGATCAAATAAACGATCTGTTCCATGCGCTGCATGAGTAACAGAGTAAAAGTCACTGGCAGTATACTCACATAAGCCACGGTGACGGGTTGAATCAACGTTGACACCAAGTCCATCATGACGATAAATCTCATCGAGAAACAGCAGAAACCACAAAGTTGGTCCAGGAACATCAATTCTCCCAAGTTGTGGACTGTCGAGTTGATCCAACGGCGTCGTTGTGAGAGCAGAATCTTCCAGTCATCCGGTGCGACGGTGTATGCGTGAGCATCTCGTACAAATTGTGTCTTGTGCATCGGGAAGTGTTTCAGCAGAAGCGTCGTCAAATAACGATCTTCTCCGAGATGCAACAAGTTCTTCATATGCAATGTGTCAACGCGATTCTGAGAGTAGTCGGAGATCATTTGGTTCGAGATCAACAGCGGTTTGTGCGTGTCAGCGGTACGGAGGCGGAAAAGCGTGAAACAACCGGGTAAACAAGTGACGGAGCCGAAGAGAGACTCGAAGGCCTTAGCCATGTGGTGCGAGATGAAGTACTCGTAGACCTGCATCATCGTGATGATAGACTGCTTGGCGTTTGCGAGCGTTGTCTCACCGCAGACACCGAGCACCTTCTTGTCGTGAACCATGCTGCAAGCAACGACGCAAATCAATAACAGTTACTATGGAAACGACGGGACATGACGTACGCAGAGATCAATCGGTTCAAAGAGTATGGGTCCACTGTGGTATCAGCGTCGATCGTGAACAGGTACTCGTAAAACGTCGGGTTGACACCAATCACGTTCTTGATCTGATGATAAATCTCCAGCTCCAAGGGGTTCATCGGCGAGTTGAAGTGAACCTGTTCGACGTACGATGTATGAGGCGCTGTATGGCCAACACTACAAGCATCAGCGTACCTTGTTCAAGAGGTGCATGATGACCATCTGCGAGTCTCGCTTTCCTCGGTTACCAGGGCGAGATCTCTCCGTAGGTTTGCCAACTTTGACGACGACGAGGTAAGGGACGACATGGCCAGCACACTCATACAACCCGGAGTACACCTTGCCCATATTATGTTGCCGAGCGCCCTCGCCTAGCGACACGAAGCTCAATGGCTCAGGATCAAGATTAGGATCCACACCAAGAATATCAAGAGCGATTCGAGGAGTAGGTCTATCGTTGCCAGAACCGACGATGTTCCCATCACAGACGACGAGAATCAACTTGCGCTTGTCGTCATACTTGAGCTGAGCGAGCGAATCAATGGTGCGACGGAGTGAAGTCTCGCCTTCCGTGTAACAAGGAACCTGGCAGATCACGAACTTGTCGTGGTCCTCAGGCGCACGAGGGGAACCAAAGTTGATCGATGCGATGAACTTGAACGCGATGATGCTGACCATCATAACTGACAGCGCGAGAAGAATATATTGCGAGAACAAGCATTGGGGCGAATTTCGGTTGTCCACCATCCCGATGAGGAACAGGTTTCGAAGGCACGTCCTCTGTGCAGCAAGTACACCGGAATCAATGTTGAGGGCGTTGATCTGCTTCGTGAGGTCCTGACCAGCGCTGTACTTGAACAGGTTAACAAGGCTGCTGTCCATAAACTGCGCATCTGCACTGGGAGCCTGTTCGCCGTTTGGTCCCGCAACAGAGGGGCCAAAGTTGACATAATCGGTCATATCGTAGACAAGGCCATCATAGATACCGATCGAGTGTCCAGAGTTCGCCATGCTGGATATCTCTTGAGGAGTGTACCCCATATACCCGACCCGGTTATTCCAGCGCATGATGGTCATGCTCTCAAAATACCAGTCAGGACGCGAATCGTTAGTAACCGCGCGGAAGTCGTGATACTTGGCGTTTGGATCAGTTGTGTTCGCCGCGCTAAGTTGAACCCACGGGCTGACTGAGCCAGAAACGCCATTGCAAAGGGCGCTGACCTGCCAAGACGGTGAGAAAATCTACAAGCTAACGAGGTAAAAAATGCACCTGAACAGGGAACAAGTGCGTAGCATCTAAGCCACCATATTGCAAGACCGCCTTTGCAGGGATGACGGTGATGATTCGCGTATGCGTCGCCGCGGCTTCCGTGAGGTCAAACACTTCACCGCGGATTGCGGTGTAGACATTGTTCGGTGTGTTCGAATAGGAGTGTGACGCAAGCTCCGAGGTACTGAAGACGTGCTCTGTGGGACAGATGACGAGGCCAAGAACCGCAATGACGAAAACAGCACAAGCGCAGATAAACCAAATGATAAAGTTGAGCGCGAGCTTCTCTCGCCATGCTTGACGAATATCCTGGCGCTTCATTCGACCGAACCACTTAAGGAAAGGGGACGGTATCCACCAGGTAAGGAGCCAACATAATAGGACCCAACGTCGGCGCGCTGATGTCTCCTTGACGACTTCAGTCGTCTCATTCTCCATGATTTCGCCGGCCAGAGCCTCCTTCGCGACTAACCCCTCCTTATCGGCATTTTGGAACATGTTCCTGGAAGGTGCGTATGACTCGGAGCCGTAGTTAGAGTTGGTATCTTCCCGATTGGACGTCAATCGACTTCGGTTGTCGAAATCGTCAGAGCGGAACGATTTACGGTCCTCGTATTCGTCGTCGTAGAATTCTCCGCGTTGGAATGGAGAGGCATTGGCAACGAGTGGAACGTGTGCTTGGGAAGAGACTTGGAAAGGATCTGCATAATCATCCGAGGGAAGACCTGGAGATGCATACGGCGCATATGGATCGCCTATAGAACGAACATCGATGCCAGCTTCTGCCTCTGCATCGCGGAGGCGATTTCGTTTCTGCTCTTCTACGTCGAGGGCACGAATACGGTCCTCGAGAGAGTGGAACGCCACTTGAGACAGGAACACCTAGTCATACGTGAAACGATAAGAACCTTTAAAGTATGCGGTATATAGACCTCGAATCTTACCTTGTATTGCCCGAGAACCATATCAGTTTCCTGCAAGCCCAAGACGTCCTTCGTCTGTTCGACCTTCTCCTTCGCAGAGCCATCCATAATTCCCATTTTCGCCATTGGATCCTTGTAGCGAGTGCAAAATTCATCTGGGGTTAGCCCCACCTCAAAGTAGTTGACATTCCTCTTCGATATCTCGGTCAGGCCCAAGCTCCGAATCTGGCCCTTTACACTCCGTCCCTCCAGCTGGTTGGGTAACTGCGAGTCATTGGGATTCAGGCAGAAAACAAACCAGCATTGTGTTTCGGAGAGCGTCTCGAACAAGGTGTCCAGAGCAGCTCTGAACTCTCCTCCTATGCATGGCGCCAATCCGGAAGCATTTGGCGCGTCATCATCCTCCCGTTCCTGCTCCTCGATAGCGTTGTCCTCGCGGAGCGTCGCCATCCGCTTGATCGTACCCTTGCGACGGGTCGACGGGGCACGCATCGGCTTGACGGGTTGCTGCGCAGATACAATCGTGTCCTCGTTCTTCGGGTGCGCTTGGGTGGCAATGGCCTTGGCGGAGAAGAGGCCTTTGACGAATGGATTCATCGACCCAATACCCTCTCCCCCATCTGATACACCGGCCGCAGCTCCACGGAGAAGAGAGACGAAGTCGGGATTTAAAGAATCCAAGTTACGGTCAAGGAAGCCCTCGGAGGAGTAGGTTACGGGTCCGTTGAAGTGGTTGATGGTGAAAGTGGGATATCCCGATCGATCGATCGCGCCAACCTTGAACGACGAATGATTGCCCCAGCGCTTGCCAAAAGCTTCTACCATCGTATGGTCCGTCTTCTTGTGCGACCTCCGAGCTTGGTCGTCCATGATGTGAATGAGACCGCCAGGTTTGTTTTGGAGAAGGCGGACACATTCCGTGTTGTCGAAGTAGGGTACCGATGGAACGAAACGAGAGATACCCTCTGTTTGATATTCGTCGACGTGCGATTCAAAAATGCGTTTCTGAACGAAGTTTTGCAGACGTTCATTGGCAAAATTGATGCAAAATTGGTCGAGAGAGTTGGGTCGGCTGGTCATGTTTTGGGGACCAGGGAGATCGAAGAGGCCGATGAATGTGTCGAAGTCGTCGCGGCAGAGGCGCTGGTTGATATGTTCATTCAACCAGGCAAAGAGAAGGGAATAAAGAGTTTTGGCGAGGTCGTCACGGTTGTCGGAGGCGCCGTCAGGGTCTAGAAAAACCGTGCAAAGTTCCTTTTTCACAAGCTTCGTCTTGTAGGCGAGAGTGCTCTCGAGCGTGGAAGGCTGTACGCCGAGGAACTCGGCAACGATGCCTAGAACCTCCACGTTCCGAACGACGGCTGCGTCTACGTCACGACCGCGATCGACAGTGAACTCGATGTTGCCAAGGTGGAGAATGGCTGCAACGAGCTGACAGGTTTGGGCAACATGTCGCTTAGAGAGCCCAACGGACTTGAGGGCCAGTTTGAGTTGTTCGAAGCGATTGGCGTCGTCGTCACGAACACCGTTGCCGCGAGCACCGGCACCGGCGCGCTGACCGAGATAGCGGTACTGTGTCTTGTCGGAGAGGTGGAGGTGATGGCGTTCTTCTGAGGATGCACCGGCCATTAGATAGTAAAAAATGTGGAAATTGCGCTCTCCTGATGGCACAGCCGCCACTCGGTTGCGTTCGAGATAGTAGTCAAGCGACTTGATGCCGCACAAACGGCCCTTGTCGGTGAACTGGAGCTCTGTGTACTTTCCAAAGCGGGAAGCGTTCGGATTGAAGAGTGTACGGGCGTTTCCAAAGGACTCGATAACAAACTCTGCCGCAGGCACCTGGCTCGCGAGCTTGGAGCCTTTCTTTCCTGGATTGGAAACAGAGAGCTCGAGGAGCGTCTTGATTGCGAGGCGCCGACTTTCCGACTTTCCACTTCCAGTCTCGCCACTAGAAAAAAATCCAGCATTTATAAACTACGCTTGGAATGGAGAGGAAAGAACGTACCTGATGACGAGGGACTGGTCTTGGGCAGTTCGTTTCATGTGGTAATATGCATTGTTTGCGAGCTGAAAGATATGGGGCGGGAGGGGAGTCTTGTTCTCCGCCGTATCCCGATACTCTGCGGCGTATTTTTGGAGGACAGAGTCGGCGTTTGAAGAGACGTACTTGTGGGGGTTGACGGCGACGAGGGAGGAGGACCCGATACTGGTGTAGATGGAGTCGGACATGAAGCGCTCACGGAGGCAGGTGACGATGACATCGTCTGAGATGGATGATAGGCCAGCGAGGTCGGTGACGGCCTCGAGCCGCTGCTGCAGGCTCATCCCCGTGGATTGCCTGTTCATGGGTTGGGGTCGTCAGCGACGGCGACTGTAAGAAAGGGAGTGAGTAAAGGAGAGAGGCGGGCGGGCGGAGGCGTCGTCGCTGCGGGGAGGATGGGGAGGGGGATGGAGGAACAGACGAAGTGAGCCGACGGCGTTTTTCGCCTTCAACGCGGCTAACTCTAGCATCACTCAACATTTTCTCACGCCGGCCTGCCTCGCTCATTTTTAGCTGGCCGTCGCCGTCGACGAGCTCGGTTAGAAAAATACAAAAGTAACATCGGTCTCTAGCTATTTGTTTTGCTCGGGCGTGTACGACGAATCATGCAGTGAAAAAGCGCAGACAAAAAAGTGGGGCCTCACCGGGAATCGAACCCAGGTCACTTGCAATTGCGAACCGCCCAAAGCAAGTATCGTACCTCTGGACCATAAGGCCGTAGTAGAAACAACGAAACGTTTGATGGTAACTCTGACGAGTGGCTGACCAGAAACAGGCCAGGGACTGACAAAATGAAATGCTTGCCATGCCCTTGCTCACTCCCCCTCGTTGTCGACATGCTTTCAGATCCGAGCTGCAGCACCCCTTCCTTCGATATACCCCTCCTTTCTGAGCCCAGCGCCCTTCATGTAGACGAGGACCCGTTCGCGCCACTGAACTTTGACGACCTCCTCGACATTGCACGCGAATTCGAATTTACCCGCACGATTACCCACATCTGGCCATGCGAAGAAGAACACGACACATGCACCGAGATGCGATTGGAGGATGTACTAGCCGCGATCGTCCCCACGTCGACCATCGAAGGCAACCCTGTACCCCAACCGAGCTCTGCGCCATCGATGGCAGCCAACCCACTACACGTCGGGGAAGTCGACTCGCAAAGGTCGGAGTCGGCATGTCTTGTACCCCATGCGAACGCATGTATTTCCATAGACGCGGTTCTACTTCCGAAGGACAACGATCGAGTGCAAGTTGAGACGGGCTCCCTGATCGCACCGACTCTTCGGGGATGGTCCCCTCCCAGTGGATCGCAGTTCCTCGATCTGGATGAAAGTCTCATGGTCGCCGAACCAACGAAAGCTGCATGGAATTCACCATGGTTACCGACGTCGTATACCCCATCGTCCATACCGTCCGAGAGCGGTATATACCCAACGGTCTCTACGATTGGTGATGCGCAGCCGCAGACGTCGGAAAAGCCCTTGCCTACAAGCACAACTGTGAAGTCTGCCGAAGATTCAGGGAAGAGCGCGCTTGCACCGGTGCAACCTTCAACGCGGACTTTTCTTGAACCGATCCGGACCCAGCCCGGTGCGCAAGCCAACTCGAGCGCGCCAAGACAAATGGTGAAGATTCCCCATGGGAATACACCAAAGTCTCGCCAACACCCACCCGCGGCACCCAACGCAAACTACACTAGGGCTCCTAGAGGCGGAATCCCACCCCATATTGCGCGCTCGGTGACCAAAGCAAATATTATCCGTGTCGAGAAAGAGCGCAAGGTGATGCAAGATGCTTTTGCTGGCACCACGGGGGAAGCGAAGAAGCCAAGCGTGTTGCGGAGGACGATCAAGGCCGGGAAAGAAACCGGAAAGACAGACGAGAACGACCAGAAGGGAGGAAGACTGGCGAAGAGAGCAAGGGTATGACGGGAAGTAATCGCAGTGGGTTTCGCTTGTTGGTTTTTCATCTTTTCAGCTTCGCTTTGAGAGATCTTTTGACGTTGTGCGCAATGTCTTCGTTCTTCATGTTCATTGTAAATGGTTTTTGTCGGTGTATATACCTTTGGCATCGCTCCCATTCGTCAATACGTCAGGATGTCGACCACAACCTAGACATACCTTCGACTGAAGGGTGTACACCGACGTTGAACGTTATGCGTTGGGTACCCAACCTAAGAAAACCGACGCTATACGAGAAATAGTTATTTTGTGACTCCCCATGGTGAAGCCATGCCTCCCTTTCAACGACTAGAGAAATTTGCAAGGGATGCCACCTGTTGGACCTGGCAATATCGCCCACTCGCTATGGACCGTGGTAAAGTAGAGTCGTACCTGCGATTCTTGGGATCAGCTGGGAAATATCATGATTGCTACTATACGAGAGGAAGACTGTCGAGTTGTGGCCGCGTGAAGGACTTGAAATGGCTTTTAGATTCTGACCAGGACGAACTTGGCATGCCACCACGGATTACCTCAGCATACTTTGAACGTCCATGCTTTCTTGCAATTGGGCAGTGACTCACATTCCTTGTTTCGTGGTTCGATTTCAAGACCCTCCAGTCGCCGTGTAAGGGCCACGGCAGTTTTTATTGTGGGTTTCTGTGGCAGATTGTTTTCTGCACCGCTACCTAGCTTGTGGGGAGCTAGTAGTGTATTGGGTACGTTGACGTGCCATCATTCTTGACTCCGAACTGGCCGTGACGTTTTACTTCCTAGTATCGAGTGCAACGAGTCCCTGTCTCGTATTTGCTTCATCGGCCTGCGATGTGTCCAACCACGTAAGTCAAGACGCTGAAACCGCATCATGATCAGTAGCGTCCAATTGAGTGTTTTGATTTTTATACTCAATTTTCATGCAGTACACACGCCAGATGGGACGTTGGCGACGTGTATCGTCACTTCCCGGCTGGACCCCGGAAGCATCTGCGATTTGGAACGTCATTCCAAGACGTTCACTATGTCTATGGTTGGTCTTGGTCTTTTACCCCTCATTTTCGTCAACGTCAAATCGCGACTGCATTAAATGAAATGGCACATAAGTGGTCTCACCCGGACTTGTGATCATTCCGGGTACGTTTCTTGGGTAGAAATGGTGAGTGGTGAAGTTATAGCACCCAAGCCATGAGGCGCTAGCAAATCATCCTAGTGCCGAACCGTTGTCGTGCGCGAACCGATTATTCAATAGAAGGGACAACTTGAGGTGCTACCAATTATGTGATGATTGTGTTTGACGTTGGCATGATAGACTACGGTCATTTGTGGCGTTTACATCGCGAAGTCAGAAGGTTAGTCTAATCATATCAAGCTAACATTGGCTGTCCTGAAGTACTATACTCTACCACGGGCGTTTGCATTACTAGATGCACGGCATGGACACCGTCAAGCTTTATGATGACCACGTTGCCACGATCGGCTGGGGCCGAGCCGCGCAGGGAAGCAAACGTATAAAGCTGGACATTTTGCATCCCATCATCGCATCCCAACCACCTACGAGCCATGGTCATCTTCATGAACAGGTCACCTCGTATCGTACTTGCTGCCGACCCCGACACTTGGGTCGGCGCAGACAATATTGACGATTGTGTCACCAAACAAGTCATCACGGACGGTCAAATGCGATCTGTGTTTCTGGTTCCACTGCTGTTCGTGTTGCCCGTTCAAGCCCGGCTCTACTCCAGCTCTTCTCTACAAGATGGGTCAATGGGCTTTTTTCATTAGTGGTCTGCCGAGGGTGCTGACATTTGGTACTGCATCCTTGAGGCTTACGACGTGAAAGTACGCCTCAACATGTCCGATCGCGCCAAATTTCATGTTGTAGCTCCAGGTCCCGGCGTGTACAGGTTACTGACTGACTGTTTTCGCCGTCACCTTTTGTTGGTGGTATTTAACCTATAAAACGTCGGGATTGAGCTCCGTGGAACTTATTTGGCCTGGACGACGGAAATCGCTCCCAATAACCAGTACGGCAATCCTACCTTGGCGGCGATCACTCGGCGGAGATCCGGAAAGCGACTCCGACGGATTAGTCGGACTGAGCTTCACGACGAACGTTCCAACACACCTAACTGGCGACGTAC
>JBBPJX010000910.1:0-10272 GCA_038088955.1 Neotropicomus parvogracilis | reverse complement strand
CGGAGCGTTCATCCTGACATTGATACTGATGATTATCATCAGTTTTGGGCGACGATTCCAACGCCAACCATAGGGAACATCGAAAGGCCTTCTCTTGCTGAGTGTAAGCTGACCTCCCGAAGCATCGTGATCATGTGTCGTCCGACAACGACTGCAAACTGGGTCAACAAGAACTCCTTGATGATCATCCAGACCAATTGCGCTCTTGGTCATTAACGGGTCCTCGAGCGGCTCCTTGTAGCGTTGATAGTTTGGTACCCTCATTTTCGAGAATGTCATCGTTTTGGAACTTCAACTTCGTGTCTTCTTGCCAGTACATTGTTGGCCCGCCGTGGCTAATGATAGAGGAAGTAACGGCGGGATCGGGCAGACGGAACTGGACCAGGATCTATACGGGAGAGTACGAGGTACGGGGACAAGATGAACTGGACTATCTCTACGATGCCAATGGGATTCTGTAACGCAGACAAATCGCAGAGCCCAAAAAATTCGTTCTCACTAGAGAAGAACACGACATATTGATAAAATGTACAACGTGACGACGATAGCGATTATTGGGTGTATCTAGTAAACGGTCGGGATATGCATCATAGTAGTTCAAGTTGTAACGGAGATAGACGACGACGACGTCATGCGGACTCAAGTACTCACACCCGCCCCTTCCACGCGCGCCATAGGTACATTGACGTACCACACGCCAGGATCGCGGCCAACGCACTCACTTCGAATGTCAACGTCCAACACGCCGGGCCATGGCATACCCCGTCATGGCTGGACACAGCGCCAGCGTCGGAGATGAAGGCGTAGAGGTACGAAAAGGAGGGGGTGCCGAGGAAGGGGGCGTAGGTGATTATACCGTAGTTGCGGCCGAGATTGGAGAGGCCCCAGATGGAGGAAACGAGGGAGGGACTGCGGGAAGGTGTGGCGGTGGTGGTATGTGTCAGCAATAGGGAGAAATGAGCGAGAATGGGACGTACAGGACGGTGAATGCGCAACCGTACGCGACGCCCGTGCCGATGCTGTCGTTGGTCAGTTGTAGTCAGAGAGTAAAGGAAGGGGGAGTACCTCAGCACCCATATGCTTGCTTGTTCCTTGACACCGACGACCATCCAAGAGTAGGCGCAAGCAAGGACCGCAGTAGAGAACGTCAGGAACGCAATTCTGCTTATGCGGTGCTTGGACAGGAAGCCACGGTTGCCATCTATGGAGCGAGAAGGCACGGAAGAAACAATGTCCGCAAGTGGTCCAATAAGGAGCCGCGAAAGCGTGTTCGCGACAGACAGAAGGCGGACTTGATTCGAGGTTATAAGGACAACAGAGGGGTTATCGACAAGACCAGCATCGGTTGAAGTTTGGCTCGCAAGAGAAAGAACGATGGTACCGATGTTGGAAATGATCATCTCACACTGCCCAATCATTGGTGAGGACGATGCATGTCGATGGGAGGAAAACCTACAGAGCCGAGGACTACAAACACGACAAACGCGAGGGCCCAGAAATTGCGGTCCGACAGTAAATCTAGTGTGCTCTGTTTGGATTCTGGCGATTCGTCGGAGACGGGTACTACGTCGACTTGGGCTTGTTCGCGATCATCACCGTTCCCGTTGGCCTTGTTCGAAAGCAGGGCAGTGCGTTCGTTCGGAACCTCCAGATCACCTGAAGCGACCACGGAGTTGGATTCTTCCTTGTCCTCCGAAGGTATAGTATGCATGGTCAAACCTCCTATGAGGTGTACACATCCGCAGAGTATCGCGAGGAATTGTAAGAAATGAGTGACGTCGATCTCGCCATCAGGGAGTGAAAAATATCGGGATGCGAGCAGGGAGAGGAATGTGGGCGAGAGGCCAAATAGCGCCATGCTTGTCCCGGCCGCTGCCCCAATATAATTTGGGAAGTTCTTGGAAGCAGCAAAGACGGACGAAAAGTAGCTGTCATGCCATGCTAGCGTCAATGCACGAAAGAGGTGATCTGGAAGTTTGCGCACGAGAATACGGTACCCACTCCACCAATAAAGAAAAATATGACAAGATGATGGAACGTAGAGGCGGAGGGTTGCGCGACAGTGTCCGGTACTTTTGATATCTCGTTAGCGAATAGGCCAAACCCGGCGGAGAAGAGACAGGCGGAAACTAAGGAGCACGCCCAGGCACCATAGTGATCGAGGATCTTGCCGACGAAAGCCGCAAAGGGATATTGCCCCATCATACCGCTTTGCGTGTGTGGGATGAGCAGACGAGAACGATGGGGCAAATATAGTGCACGTACGCAAGGGCGATGGTGGTCAATTGCGGTTGTGTAAGCTTCAAGTGTGTCACCAACGCTGGTGAGATGATCGGGAAGCAGAAAACACCACCGGCACATATTCTGGTGGATGGTGGGGATCAGCTAATTTGCTTCCGTTGGTTGCGAAACAGGACGAACGCATTGACGGCTACGGAAATGCACAGGAACGTGAGCCTTATTCTGCGCACATACAACCGAGTCGATCCCTGTCGGATTAAAGTAGACATCAGTAGTTAACGCAAGTCTATGGTACAGTGCACCATGCGCGGTTCGAGTAGAGCCTGGCGGGTGGTGAGAAAGAGACGAATATGTGGCTCTCGGTTGCTGTCTTCTTGTGCCAGCAAGTTCACACACCAAAGGCTATGATGGGTCGCCGTATCCCGGCTTACAACAGACTGCAGAGTTTCACTACTCGAACTCAAAATGTGTTTCATCGAACAGTCCCGCACAGAACTGGCCCATGGGAAGCCGAACTTGAAGGACACGTCAATTGAGTGGTGGATAGTCAGGGGCTAATTATCCTGGTTTGGAAACATTGTACCAGACGAGAACAAAAGGCCTACACGTTTCAATTGTCCACCGCGTCGCCGCGTCGGATATAAACTGACCACACCATGACCGCTCCTCCTTCTCCCCGCACAACATTTAACCTTGTCTTGGGAGGTCGGTTGCTGGTCAACCCAACTGTTTATGATGATGGAATCCTTTCCACTCTTCTTCAGAATCCGTGCGATCACTTTCAGTGAGTTCGCCATGTCACCTGCTTTTTCACCGACTCACAAAGCCCTATAGCGATCATTATCCTCTTCAGTTTTTTGTGGCTTGTTTTGCTCTGTGTCGAAATTTACGCTCGATGGAGCATGTCTGATCAAATCACTCGTACGTCTCATTGCGTGGCATTCGCGTGGAGTGTCTGACGCACACCTAGACTCGCTGATGCTTTTATTCGTTGTAACAAACACCATTACCCTCATCTTACTACCTATCCTGCAAGTCTCGTTCCTGCCACCACACACGATTGCTAATTCACGTATAGCATCCTCGTTAAATTTCGAGTCTGGTTGGACGCAGCGCGTTTACTCTTTCTATTTGTCTTGCAACTCGGTGCGTATAAACCAAACGATGTTGCAGATTGTGAGGCTCACCCGCTTGCATCGCAGGCTCATCCGTAGCTGGTACTTACTGGAGCCCCAAAGTTCAATGTCCGGACCAAAGTAAGTCGTTGAACGCTTCCGCTTGGCACGTGCTTGACCGCAAGTGCGCCACGTAGGCCCAGATGACATAGGTGTTTGCCAACTCATCGGTATCTATACTATGATTGCTTGTTGGATCATACCCGCCATACGTAAGTCCAGTACCTACCACTTGTACCGTTGTCGTGGTCATTCATCACTGTCAACAGTGGTCTTGTACTCGATATACTTTGCGGTCGTGGTGTACCTCCAGTCACGCATTCCTGTTGTCGTGGGACCCGAGCGTCATCCGAGCGTCGATCCCGAGATGGGTTCTTCCGGTTCCCTTTCCTTGTGGAGGGAGATGCTGAAAGAGATTGTCGGAATACAGCGCTCAAGCATCAGCACTGACTCGAGCACTCCACGTCGATCGTTGCTGTTACCCACCATGGCTTATACCAGCCAATCATCGCTTCTCCATTCCTCGGCACCCCAGACTCCTTCAACCCTGCCAGACACGCCACGCCGCCAGCCAACGATGCCAGCCTTCCAGCACCTTCCTATATCTTACTCGATGCCTAGTCGACACCGCTCTCTCCCCGCATTCAAACACGGAAACGCGCCACACGTCCGCCCCTCGCTCGCACTGCCCATCCCGCTTCCACACAACTTACCACCACTCCATTCTCAAATGTCGTCTTCGTCTTCGCACCCTTCCCCATCTTCTGCAAACCCCAAAAATCAGCCCTTCAGTTCCGGTCCTGGCGTTCCGGACGTGCACTCCCCCAGAGATCCAAATTATCGATGGCGTTCGAAACACCTCTCGATGATGCCGTCTTCGTCTCCGAGAGAGACACAAAATGCTCGAGAGAGCCCCACGACTACGACCAGCCCTAAGCGGACTAGACTGTCGAAACCGGTTCCCGCTTGGTTCATGTAGCCCTAGAGGTCGCGCCCGTTTGCTTGTTTTGCTCTTGTTGTATCAGCAACGTCTGTTTGTTTTCGACCATGGACCATTACCGGTAATACCCTAGCAGCATTAGACATGTTGGAATTTGTATTTTGTAATTGCAATCTTGAATCCTTGGACAGTGTGTTTGGCGTTAAAGGAATCGGACAATGTACTGGGCCAGTCATCCTCGCGGTTAGGCGGGTTTTCATCAGCCCTGAAGAGGCACTTGTATTATATGACAGGTCAGCGCGTATTAGTACAAGGACGAGCAACGACAGATCCATAGTAGATAAACAGAAACAGGTACCCAGGGCATCTCCCGTATCGTGCAACGCTGGGTAACGCTAGAAGGGGGTATAGCGAGCGGTGCAGGTAGTACGGGATATCCTCGATGCGATATGTAACACGGCGACACTGGATGGTGGTGAAATTTCTAGTTTGGGGTATCCGTCCGCTTCCGCATCACCTCGCCTCTAACTAGGAAACGAAGGATCCGGCGTGTAAACGAGTGGTCAACAGTGGGATCTCACAATCTTTGCGCGTTTGCAAGATGCTCTCGTATGATCCCCTCGCGTACTGAGCAAATCAGAATGAACCTACAACAGGGCAACGAAAAAAACGTTATACGTACCAGAATGCAACACCGACGACACCGCTTGCTCCGTCGTTCGCGCGTCCTAAGAAGAAAGTGAGCGAAACTATTCAGCGTCAGAGAGGAAGGAAATCGACTCAACGGTAGCCGATACGGGATGAATATGGCACATCCTCGGTTCCGTGGAGTATCTCTTAAGAGCATCCTTGAATTCACGATGCAGGTCTAGAGTGTGATTATTCCTCATGAGGCGGAGGCCAACAATGGTAGAGTGCAGAAAGACAAACGGACATTTAACGACGGATTGAGTGTCATTAGGGCGATCTCCATAAGAGGGGATATACCGGTTCACCATAACGCCACACTTGAGTTTCTTTTCCAAGATCTCGACCTCGTTGAGGAGAATGATGAGGGTTGCCCGTTTCAGGAACTTGGATGAACAGATGGCTTTCCATAGTGTGAACGAGGCTTCGAGGCAGTTCACCCTCGGATCCTCGTTTAATCGTTGGTCGAAACACGATGCAGGAGCCAGAAAGATAACGGCATTAACTTGCTCAAAGTACGACAGCCACACTTTAGGCTGCGAAATCGTGAGCGTTCAATGCATTCGATGACGGAGGTAGAACAGAGGGAATAAAATAAAAGGTATTACCTGGGTCCGGGAATCACCGACAACATAAATCTTCCAGATTTGTGGGTTCCCGGCTAGAAAGAGGTCTGCTGCGTTGATGGGCAGCAAAGAGAATATCTACGTGCCTTCTATAACGTTCAACTCGTATTCTTGAATTCCCAGTATGCGAAGGCGCGCACGCAGGATATCGTCATCCGTTGGCTCATAATCATGAGCGGCGAGACGCTCTATGTTGTCTAGAAAGCTGGGAATCACACATGACTTGAGACACGACATGTAAGAAAGAAGAAGACGAACAAGCGAGTGGTATCTTCTAGACCTATCCTGTAACTTTGCAACACTTCGTGAGAATCCGTCCATAGAGCTAGAATGTCGTCTTTGTGATTGGAAATAACCTCAGTGATGTCCTGACTGTTCATGCCGTTATGTTTGATCGGTTCGCGGCAGCTCTCCAGGTCATCATTTGTCCGAGAAGCCTGGAGGAAACTTTGCCAGTTATGAAATTGAACATCAAATTCTGGGTGAGCCCTGGGCGACGTTTGAAGAGACATCGCTGGTATATCCTTTACGCCAATGAGTTGTTTCAAGTCACTCTCGATACCAAGGAGGGGGCTAAGTCGAACTTGGAGCAAATGGTGCTTGTCCATGAAGGGAAGATGATCTTTCGCTTCAACATCATCCAAGGCGTCTTGCATTGCCTGGAGGATCCCATTTACGGAACGGATGAGGTTGAGCTGCAGGACGGCTCTCCATGCAGGCCGTTCTTGCATCCACTGGTCCTGTGCGAATCGCATTTGAAAATCTGGCACAGAATATCAGCCTCGACTCGGAAGCATGCGAAGCGCGTCACGGACTCTTGAGCAATGTTGATTTCCCTGTCGACCCGAATAACGAAACCGTCAGCTGCAACTCTCGGGAGTAGGTCCGAATCCCGACGGGCCGATGGCCACTCGATCGGATGTTGGAGACTCACCACTCTCACTTTGGCCAAGTAAGAGAATCTTGATGATCTGTTTTTGCTTCTGGAGTGCAGTTCTCTCCGCAAAGAGTTTGTCGTCGATCAGGTAGCTGACCCTCCGAGCCTTGGCTTCACACTTTTCTCTTTTAGCCTTCTCTTCTGGGGTCTCGTTGGGTGGTGGCGTTGTGAAGGCGGCCAATGGGTCTAAGTCACCACAGGAGGTCATATCTGGAGAGACCATGGGACGAGAGAGAATGCGAGCAAGAAAGACGACAATTAACTCTGAAATGTACACGGCACGCGTCGACCCTGCTGGACCCTGGAGGCTGGGCTAGCGACCCCCAGGTCGCGAAGGGGACCATATTGTATACTGAAGTCACCGTCCACGGTAGATATGTTTCGATTCGAGCAACCGCAACTCTAGTAGCCAGAATACTACACCGTGTAGGACAAGGGGGTCACAGCGTAGCGACATGTTGCGAACGCACGGAGTAAGGCGATAGCCAAGCGAGCCCTGGGCCGAGGCAGCGGCGCGCGCGAGTTGTTGCTGTTGGAGCTCCTGGCGCACATGATGGATAGAGTTGTGCATTTGCAGGGCTGGTCGGCGACGATGTGGCAGTCACGGAGGCGAAATACGAGCGTGACTGGCGAGCTTGTCGAGTTCCCTGGTATGGGATGTACTAGCAGTAGCACAGCTTGTTTTGAAGAAGTTGTGCTTGTCACCAGGCAAAATCTGACTACCGGTCGTTTTGTCAACATCCACGACGGCGGAAATTTTACATGCAAGTCAACGCGTTCGTGTAACAACACACGCAACTGACCACGGCCCTTTTTGCCTCTACGCACTGGCGGCACAATCGACACAATGGAGAACTGGGATCCAGTCGCGTTCAAGGCGAGTCTGTGCCGACACGTTTCGCTTCGCCGTCCAGCTGACCTGCTGCAACAGGCTCTCCTTCGAACGACTTCTCAACGCCTCGGTCAACTTCAGGAGCGCGAAGACTCTCAGGGCCAACTCACGCGACGCGATATTGCGACCTGCTTATCTCATGGCCAGCTTGCCCTCGCACGCGCCAAAGCGGCGACGTTGATGCAGGAGGATATGATGGGTGACTTGTTGGAGGAGTTGGAGATGTTGGTGGGTACGGTGGGGAGTCATGTGGGGGAACTTGCCGGCGGGGAAGGCGTTGGACTTGGGTTGGTGCAGGATGTGGAAGGGGACAGCGAAAGGGTATCAGTGTAAGTGGTTGGAGGTTGTTATTCGAAGACATTGCTGATCGTCGTTGATGGCGCTTGGGTGGCTTGGTCTCGCGGGGTGTATCCGTTCAGCAGACCGCCACGGTTAAGCCCTGCTCTAGTCGAGGCTGCAGCTAGCATCATACATGCAGCGCCAAGCACACCGTCAAAAGGTAGTTGTCTTCGATCCGAGAGGGCGTCTTCGCCATCTGATTTAGACCCGTAAAGACCTGGATGCGGTGAGGAAGGTCCTCATGCAACGGTTAGGACCGTCGTTTGCTCAAATGATGTCCGCAAGTCGGAATAACTGTCTCTCTCCCCGCGTAAGTCAGCTTTCTTTCCCTGCCTTCCCTTAGATCCTTTCATTGGATTGCTTGAGTGACATGTCGCTTGGGTTCTAAACACAGACAATGAAAATCTTGTCTTCCCCGCCGCCCACGGCCTCAAAAATGGATGCGTATCTCGCTGACATCGCAGAAACATACGGCGTCAAGTGGGTTCCTGAACCTCGGAGAGAAGATTTGTGCGTTCCATTCTCATCATTTGTTCGTTCGTTCGTGAACCGATCGTTGATCTTTACGCGTTTCGTATAGGCTCAACATTGTATCGGAGATCTTACGCGTGGATGCTGGTTCCTCCCCTATCGTAGATCTTCCACGTTTGCGCCAGATATGCGCACGCGGTACGTCGTTCCTAAATAATGGGACCCGCACGTGGTGGGTTTCAATGTCGTGTATGGACTGATGCTTCTTCGAGATAGGTCTTCCTGATAATCCACCATGGGTACGACCCCGCATATGGAGGTGAGTGTTGTATCGCCGTGTTATAACGAACGAATTGACATTGATGTCGAACGGGCAGGCTGTTATTTGGTACCCTTCCGATCCTAAAAACTACATGGGCCAGAGAGAGCCGGAAACAACGAGACAGCTACTACGTGTGTCCTACTCTATTATCTTCAACCTTTCGGAACTGGCTAAGCTTATCCACACAATAGGACCTCGTCCGTCGCCTCCTCGACCCCGTCGCCTCACTACCCCCTCCAACCGATCCTCTTTCCCCGACCGATGCGCTTCTAGCCCGGATATCCGAATCCCTTTTTCGTGTTTCCCCAGAATTGTTTGTCCTTCTCGGAAATAGACCAAAAAATACCCTCTCAGGCAAGTGCCCGTTAGACCCAACAGCACCTGACAGCATCCAGATCTCATGCGCGTCCAACCTCGATCAACGGCTCTCACTCCTCAAGGGTGACAGTGAAGTCTGCGAGACCCCTGAGATCCGTCTCGAGTCGGATCCAAACAGTCCAGACCCAGCTTCGCCTCCGCCCTTGTCCTCGCCCGTAGCGGCAACGCTCGCCTCTCGGCGTCAGCGTCAACCAGCAACGCTTCTTCCTTGCAAGGCGTACAATGCACCCCCTGCACACCGCGCTCATATTTCAGCGCTTTTACGCCTTCTCTACATCCACAGCACGCTCAATCCAGCCGTTCAGTCGCCGCACGTCCCTTGGTTGCTTGTCCCGCTTTACAGTGCGCTTGCTGCGGAAACCAACGAGGATGACGTGGCACACGCTGAAGCGGACACATTTTGGGTATTTGAGGCCCTCGTTGGGGAGATTGCCGAAATGGAGGAAGAACAAGGGGGGAAAATTTGGATGCGCAAGTTGAGCGAGCGAATCAGATGGGCGGACGAGGAATTGGCTATGAGTCTCGTGCGTGTTTCGCCGTTCTCTCGCCATGACTTGGCATGGTTAATTAATGCTTCGCCATCCCCATGACAGCATGCAACTGGGCTGGACCCTATCCACCCACATTACTCATAGTAAGCAATATTTTCATTGCAGGAATTCTGCTTATGCACACATTATTTTGGTCAGCCGTTGGCTCGCGCCGTTATTAGCGCAGACTCTTCCATTGTCTTCCGTCTTCCTCGTATGGGACGTCATTTTTGCACGCCCGACACGCACACGCGACGTCAACCCGAAACTTGAATACCTCGTTGACATATGCACCGCGCTTCTCATCCGTGCACGGACGCCTCTGTTTCGGTATGTGTCGAGCTTTGGGCTCACATCCGCTTCTCATCGCCGTACGCTCCCTCGTGCGACAGACTTGGCAAACCAGGGCGGAATGGCCCCGGTCTCTGGAAACAAGAACATGCGTCTCTCCCTCCTTCACCCCTCCGTCCCTGGGAACTCACTGACGCTTTCACGGAAGGTGTCGCACTTCTCACGTCCTACCCGATCGACGCAGCAGGCGGTATAGATCGGGTCCTTCAAACAGCTTCGGATCTCTCTCAGAAACGGGTTGAGGTGAGAGATAAAGAGAAGGAGCGGGAGCGGGGGAACGTAGGTTTTGGAGCGCGGATTAAGCAGCAGATGTGGAAGGGTTTTACAAACCAGGTAGCGGATGGAAGTCCAGAGGAGGAGGAGGGAGAGGAAGAGGAAGAAGA
>JBBPJX010000909.1:0-10276 GCA_038088955.1 Neotropicomus parvogracilis | reverse complement strand
GTAGTCCTTGCTAAGTTCGGCAAAGGTGTAGCCGAAGTTCGGTAGTCCGGCTGTAAGGAGACTTACGTGACACACGGAGGTTTGAGATTGAGACCCAGTGAACTCCGTCAAGCTCAGGTAAATCTCCAAAAATGTACTACAATTAGTATAGTCAATGCAACTCATTGATTTAATATGCCCCATGCCCTTCAACCTGAACAGCGACACCGTATCATCCAGCTCATTTCCATGCTCCTTAGCATCATCCTATGTGCTGTAGGAAATGTATCTACATCACTCTCAGAGCTTCGCAAGGATCCAGAACCGTACCATACTTCTGTCCTCTCAGGTGAAGGATGGGTACTCGAGCTCCTGACTGGCCATCCAGAACGGATACGGACTGAACTAGGCGTCCATGCAAACACTTTTCAAGAGCTCGTTTCATTCTTATGACGCCATGGTCACAAAAACTCAAGATCTGTCTCATTGGAAGAGCAAGTTGCAATATTCCTTTATACGTGCGTCACAGGTCTACCCATCTGGCACGTCAGTGAGCGCTTTCAACGCTCGAATGATACCATCTCACAGTAAGTCACCTACTTGTACACGAGCAGCATGTTGATGGCTCTCTCGTAGATACTTCCACAAGATGCTCACAATATTTTCCTCTGCACCATTTTTCCACGCATTTGTCCAACAGCCTGATGGCAGCAATCTCTCAGGGAAGATCCACAACAATCCCAAATTCTATCCGTATTTCAAGAATGCCATAGGCGCGATTGATGGTAGCCATATCCCTGTATCAGTGCCTGCACTTTGTTGTGCCTCCTTTCGCAACCGGAAGGGTTTTCTGTCCCAGAATTGCCTTTTTTCTTGCAGCTTCAATCTTCTATTCACATATGCCCTTATAGGGTGGGAGGGCTTGGCATCAGATGCACGTCTTTATGATGAAGCTCGCTCTGGTGCTCTCTGGATCCCTGAAGGTAAGTATCTTCTAGGTGATCTTGAATTTCCTTTGCGCCATCACATGCTTGTGCCCTACCGTGGTGTCCGTTATCATCTCACTGAATGGGGCCGTGTGAATGCTAGGTATGCTGCCCGTTCTTTTTGCCATATGTGTTAACACATTCTTAGACCAACCAACAAAGAAGAACTATTCAATCTACAACATGCATCAGCACGTAACGTCATTGAACGGATCTTTGGTGTATTGAAGCGCCGTTTTCGAATCCTTCTCCTCGCACCAGGATATCGCCTTCCCACCCAGGCACGTTGTTACGATTTTTGCACTTCATCCAAGAGTTCTTCTTCTTACTGTATCTTTTCCCACACAGACACCATCGACTTCGTCTTCTCCGTACGATGGGTCTGTCCATTGCCTTGTTCTATTGGACTCTGACGGGTATGCACTCTTCGCTATTCAGACTTCTTCCTTTACGAGTGCAACCCTCTAAAAATGAACCAATGTTTCCTTTCATCGCCTAGCACCAATTCCCACCCATTGTTACGATCTATCAGTTGCTACGCTAGGTGATTCCTTCCTCATCATTCCGTAACTGTCTGTACGATCCTTCTCCTTATACATCTTGGTCCGTGCATCTCCTAGCTCGTTATTTAAACTACGCCGTATTGTTCCTGTACACTAAGTTGGAACTTGAATTCTATCACAAGTTCTTGTGACTTCACCCTTAGTCCTCAGTCCTCGTCCCTCAGTTACCCTTCAGTGCCTTGTCCTTCGTCCCCCTGTCCTAAAACCCTTTTGACCCTATCGTCGACTCTACCCTCAGTGGAACAAAGTAGGAGCCTCTTCGTGAGCACCCCCCCTGAGCTTGCCCCTCGAGACGTCACTGGAACTCAACGACGTAACAAAGTTTCAACTTCTCCCCTTGAGAAGACGTATTAACGTCCTTCCACCATTTATCGTTTACCGTCACTCCGCCCTCGGACCCCCGTCCCACCTCCGGATAGTAGCAGTGAGGAAGACGAGTCGAGTAGCGACTCCAGCCCTGTAACCCCAGTAACCTCGACACCCATGTCCTCCGTCAATGTCAAGGCAGAGATCAAGATCTCTCCCCCCTTTGATTATGACGGTGATACCGATCTAGCAGAAGATTGGTTGTCCCTAGTCACCGTGTACACCATGCTAAATAAACACATCTACGACACCGATGAAAGACAAGTCATTTTTGCTTTATCCCGAATGCAACAGGGACATGCTCTCAAATGGGCAACGTCCTTTTGCAAGGCCGCCATTGCTGCCAAAGACTTTGGCAAATGGGCTGACTTTGAGAAGGAGTTCCATACATTGTTCTGCCACGTCCTCTCAAAAGAAAAGGCAGTTCAAATCCTAGCCTCGCTCACCATGGAAAATGCAGGAGGATTAACCAAGTACATTTTCAAGTTCTGAACTGCAGCTGCTGACAGTGGAATCAAAGATTTCACCGCCCTTGAATCCTTTTTCAAAAAGGGATTTATTACATCCCTCCGTATCAAGGTCATGACGTTAGAAAAACCCCCTACGACCATAGAAGAATGGTATGCTAAGACCCAACTCATTGACTCACAGTGGAAACTCGCCACTGGAAAGAATGTCAAAGAATCTCGTCCCACACCTTGTTCTCCTCACAAGGACCCAAACGCGATGAACGTAGATGTCGTCCAAACCTCTCCTATCACCAAGCTCACCCCAAAAGAAAAGGCTTGCTGTGTTCGCAATAGACTTTGCTTCCGCTGCCGAGAGACCGGACACGGAGCGCTCAACTGTCCATGTTTCCCCACTCAGACGCCCCCAAAGATGCACAAGACCAATGTTGTCCCCACGGAACCCCTTCCTCAGACCAACACCACGATGGAATTAATCAGAGGAATCATGGCGAAGGGAAAGACTGAAGAAGAAGTACAAATGGTACTTAAGACATGCTTTGATGACGAAAAGGATTTTTAAACGGGAAGGACAGTATGATGGCTTACTCCCCTAATCAGAAACTTAGATGCATTCTCGTCTCTGAAATAAAGAAAAATGCTTTACTTCTTGACATACATAGCTGTCCAAGGATTCAGAAAAAACATCAAAATCAAGGCCCTCATTGACAGTGGGGCAACCGGAAACTTCATTAGTCCACAGTTCGCCAAACAACTCGGGTTGCGGCAGTTCCCTCTACCGAAACCAATTATAGCCTTCAATGCCGATGGAACCAAAAATGTCAGAGGAACCATTCGCTACCAAACCAACCTCCCGCTCTCTTCAGGAGAACATTCGGAAACGGTCACTGCTCTTGTTCTCGACATCGGATCGTCCAACGTCATCCTAGGAATGCCATGGCTCCAAAAGTGGAATCCCAACATCGACTGGAAACAAGGAACTACTCAAATCCTCCCACCAACTCCTCGGGAAGTGACGGCGTCTCTAAGTGAGTACCCCCCTGAGGTCGAGGTGGAACAAGAACAAATCCTACGCATGTTGGATCTCAACGCCGATGACACAATCGAACAATGGTGGAACGAACGACTCGAATGGTTAACCAGTGAAACAACTGCCACTGTACACCTCGATAGCGAATCTAAAGACACTCCCAAGGAAGTAACCATTCCTGAATGGTGCAAAGACTTCGCCGACGTCTTCTCTGAAGACATGCACAGTCAACTCCCTCCCCATAGACTTTTTGACCATATCATTGAACTCCAAGAAGGATTCGTTCCAAAGATCACTAAGGTATATCCACTAAACCCTGCAGAACAGTGAAACGGCCCACTATGTCATTCTCCTTGGACTCAGGCGTCGAGCAAGGGTTTGCTTTGGAACAGGAGAATTCGGTTACAATGCTTAATGGTCTTAAGCAAGGGATAATGATTATGGAATGCCTTTTAGTGGGGAGCAATCGAGGGAATCAGAATGAGGTCGTTCCTCAGACTGATCCTCTTTATATACTCTACAGGTGTGTACTTCTATTTGTAGAGGATCTGTCCGATATACTATATAATATCCAAGGGCTGTGCCCTAATATCCTTATCGTCCAATGGCAATAGTTACTCATGGGGTTTCCTATACTCCGTGCTTCTGTGGGAGTCCGTGTGGCTGTGGTACAGCCCTTGTGATGCTGTGCATACCTGTGTATGCTTCTCGTCCTTGATCTCCGAGGCGTTGTTAGCCAATGGCGTAACTCTCTTGTGGAGTGGCATCCAGTAGCATTATCCGCTCGTCGGTTGGCATCAAAGGCCGATGCTGTGCATCCTTGTGTCTCGCCTCGTGTATTAGTACAGCCTTGTGCTGTGGCTTCTGATAAGCACTGCCTCGTGTTGGTAGCCAATAGCGTATTGCTCTCTTATCTTGGCTATGTCTTCTGTTCAGCCTTGTGGTGTGTGCGTGCCCGAGGTCTAGACCTGTACTGCTTTGCTTAGTTAGCAATGGTCTGGGCTCGCTCTTGTGGCTGTGCTTGTGCTCGCATTCTGAGGCTGAGTCCCTGCACTTGTGTTTCGTAGCGAGTGTAGCCTTGTCCTTGGACTTGTGGTAATGGCGTTGCGAGTGTAGCCTTGTCCTTGGACTTGTGGTAATGGCGTTCGTACCGCTCGTAACAAACAGGAGGCGTGTCGCCTCTTCATTGAAGAACACCTTAAAACCGGGCGAATCGTTCCCTCCAAATCCCCCCAAGCAGCCCCCTTTTTCTTCGTACCCAAGAAGGATGGCACCCTTCAACCGTGCCAAGACTACAGATACCTCAACAGTTTTACCGTTCGCAATGCGTACCCTCTCCCTCTCATTCCAGAGTTAATCAACGACATGAAGGAGTCCAAGTACTTCACTAAGTTCGACATCCGGTGGGGGTATAATAACGTTCGCATCAAAGAAGAAGACCAATGGAAAGGAGCTTTCATCACTCCACTAGGTCTATTTGAGCCAACCGTTATGTTCTTCGGGTTCTGTAATGGACCTGCCACCTTCCAAGCATTCATGAACCACTATTTCGCTGACATGGTCGCAGAACGATGGCTAAAGATCTACATGGACGACCTAGGCATTCATTCCCAAGAACTAGATGTTCACCATGCCAGAACTCGATGAGTCCTAATCCGACTAAGGGAACTCCACCTATCCCTTAAACTTGCAAAGTGCATTTTTGATGCCTCCAAGATAGACTTCTTAGGAATGGTCATCGGAGAAGGGAAGGTGGAAATGGACACGACCAAGTTAAAAGCAATCGAGGAGTGGAAGTCTCCGACTTCTCTCAAGGGAGTACGATCCTTCCTAGGCTTCTGCAACTTCTATCGCAAATTCATTCATTCCGGGATACTCTGACCGAGTAGCTCCACTTACCGCCCTTACATGAAAGAACACCCCATGGAAATGGAGTAGCGAACAAGAAACCTCGTTCAACGCACTAAAAACCATCTTTTTGTCCGCCCCTGTTCTTCAGATCCCCAACATCTCCCAACCGTTCACCCTCATGACGGACGCCTCTCTGATCGTGGTGGGAGCGATTCTTATGCAAACCGACTCTAATGGTGATCTACACCCGTGCACATACTTCTCCAAGACACTGGGAAACACCAAAAGAAACTACAATATTTACGATCGCGAACTTTTAGCAGTCATACTTGCTCTTCACGAGTGGAAACACCATCTACAAGGGACGGGACACCCAGTCACCATCATCACCGACCACAAGAACCTAGTCTACATTCGCGATCCTTGAAATCTCACTTGCCGACAAGCAAGATGGAGTATTTTCTTACAAGACTTCGACATTATCTGGCAAATCACTCCTGGAACCCAAATGGGACCTGCAGACCCACTCTCTCACAAGGACCTCGTAGACACAACCGAGGACAATTGCCATCTTTCCATCTTACCAGATCACCACATTGTTCGCGCCCTAGACCTCGCCCTTTCAACCAAGATCACATCCTCATCCTCCACGGACCCGTTCGTCCTAACGGCACTTTGTGCCTTAACATCCCAGTCTTCTCTGTTCCCTCGCGCAACCCTACAGGATTGGAAATATGATAACAGTCGCCTATATTTCAAAGACAGACTTTTTATCCCTGACGCCGCCTGAAAACCCCTAGTCCAATCCATTCACTCGTCCCTTCATGGTGGCCATGACGGAATTACTCGCACCCAACACACCCTAGCTCGCGATTATTGGTGGCCGGGAATGAACTCGTTCATTCGGAGATACATACGTGCTCGGCTGCACAACCTGCCAACAAAATAAGGTCCTCACACACCCGACACGACCACCATTATTACCCATTCCCTCGACTGCCTCTCGACCTTTCCAACATATCTTGGTGGATCTCATCACAGACCTTCCTCCCTCCGACTCCTTCACAGCCATATTGGTCATGGTCAACCATGGTCTTACGAAGGGGGTAATTTATATCCCTTGTAACACCCAAATAACAGCCGAAGGAGTCGCCTCGCTCTTTTTCCAACACGTCTTTCCCCGATATGGTCTGCATGATTCGGTCATATCTGACAGAGGACCCCAGTTCGCATCTATTTTCGCCAAGGAACTAGCTCGACTCCTTCAATACGACGTCAAACTGTCCACAGCCTATCATCCCCAAACTGATGGACAAACAGAACGAGTCAACCAAGAACTAGAAGTCTTCCTATGCATCTTCTGCCAAGGAAGACCAGACACTTGGGCCAAACTGTTACCAGTCGCCGAGTTCCACCATAACTCCTCCATGCATTCCGTCACTCGAAAATCCCCATTTAGCCTTATCTTGGGATATGAACCTCGGTCTTATCCCCCGCTCGGAAAGACCTTCAACCCCACCATAGAAGAACGACTGTCCTTGCTAAGGGAAGTGCGCAGCGAAGCCCTCGCAGCCCATGACCAAGCTCGCCAGATCATGAAAAAAAGGTTCACCTCCACGTTCCACCCCTGGAAGGTTGGAGACAAGGTGTGGTTAGAGAACAAAAACCTTCACCTACGATACCCCTCCTCGAAACTCGCTCCTAAGAGAGAGGGGCCCTTCGAGATTACCCAGGTCGTTTCCCCTGTGTCCTATCACCTATGACTCCCACCCACATGGCGAATCCATAATGTCTTCCACGCTGGGCTACTGTCCCCATATAGAACCACAGCCGAACATGGCCCCAACTTTTCACTGCCTCCACCCCTGGAAGTTGATGATCAAGAGGAGTTCGAAGTGGAGGCTATTCTTTCTCATCGGGGATCCCCTGCCCAAAGGCAGTACCTGATCTGATGGAAAGGCTATCCGTCATCTGAAAACACTTGGGAACCGGAACGAAATCTCACCAACGCCACAGCCCTCTTAAAGGATTACAAAAGGTCGTCCCTCTTAACAAAAGAATGAATAATAAAGCCGCTCTCATCGTCCTAACCACCATCTTGGGTCCCCTCCTTCTCCTCCAAATCTGCGTCTATATCTATTTACTCTTCCTTCCCCGCTCTACTGTCTCATCTCCCGTATAAAACAAGAATGTCTTCCCCAATTTCACGCACGTCGTCTTCTTCTTCTACTTTGTCTGATCGTTCCTTGTTTACTATAGAACTTGGCCGACTCCCCATTAAACAAGCCCGTCTACTCGTCTCTACCATTTTAACCACTCCACATCTTCTCCATCTCATGGAACAGACTCCTGCCTACGAGACCGATGAAGTTCTTATTGGCCTTGTCCACCTTTATCACCGAGTTGCGCTAGCCACGCTGGTACACCAGTCTCTTCTCCCTAACGGGCTAACGGAGATTTATACACGCACGCTACGCCACACCATGTCTCCCATTCCTAATCTCGTCATTGACCTCATCATCAAACAGGGCTTTGGGTCTCATCTCCGTATCATTCGAGACCCACCCATGCACCAGGTCCTCAGGACTGTCCTGATGTCCCTGTCCAAGGACGAAAAGGACTACTACTACGAGACTGCTCTCCGTATCCTGCCCACATTTGTACCGTCTTCTCCTCCCCCTCTATCCTTGGCTATGCGCATCTCGGACTCGGCAAGCGCCCCAGAACCAGTCAACTCCTCCCCCTCACGTACCACATCGTCCTCTCCACTTTTCGAAGAACTTCCAGTAGACCCTCCTGTCCGGTTTCGATCACTGGACAGACGTCGTGTCATCCTCCAGGTATATGTGTGTTACATCGTTGAGTTCTAGTGACGTCTTGAGGGGCAAGCTCAGGGGGGGTGCTCACGAAGAGGCTCCTACTTTGTTCCACTGAGGGTAGAGTCGACGATAGGGTCAAAAGGGTTTTAGGACAGGGGGACGAAGGACAAGGCACCGAAGGGTAACTGAGGGGCGAGGACTGAGGACTAAGGGTGAAGTCACAAGAACTTGTGATAGAATTCAAGTTCCAACTTAGTGTACAGGAACAATACGGCATAGTTTAAATAACGAGCTAGGAGATGCATGGACCAAGATGTATAAGGAGAAGGATCGTACAGGCAGTTACAGAATGATGAGGAAGGAATCGCCTAGTGTAGCAACTGATAGATCGTAACAATGGGTGGGAATCGGTGCTAGGCGATGAAAGGAAACGTTGGTCCATTTTTTAGAGGGTTGCACTCGTAAAGGGAGAAGTCTGAATAGCGAAGAGTGCATACCCGTCAGAGTCCAATAGAACAAGGCAATGGACAGACCCATCGTACAGAGAAGACGAAGTCGATGGTGTCTGTGTGGGAAAAGATACGGTAAGAAGAAGAACTCTAGGATGAAGTGCAAAAATCGTAACACACGTTTGCCCCGGAGGCAGGTATGTATATTGGGAGTGGATGAGGAAAATACCTCTTTGAGTATGTCACCTATGTGAAGGATCGCACCGCTCATGTTACTGAGGGCCACCGCACTGGACATACATACATATCAGATTCTGCATGGGCCCACTTAGAGGTATTGGCAATGGGATGATGAGTGGATTTGGGACAGATGGGCACCAGTGAGGGAGTGGGTCCAGCTTGATGGGCTGATGTTCTCCCCGAAGTGGAGAACACAGGATTCGACTTTGCAACGGGTACAAGACCAGCCGGGGATGAGAATGAAGTACATGACAATGGGAATGGGGGATGAGTGGACATAGACAATTCAGAAAAGGTACATTTCCCACTGTTGGAATTCGACGACGGAGTATGTGCTTCAAGCATTATGACCATCCTTTGAAGCACAGCTTGCTGGATGGGCTCCTCAAGCGAATAAATTCCCTGAGCAGCCTTGATAATAGAGTCGACAGTCAGAGTGGGGTTCGTAGCGAATGTAATGGGTTGGGGTACACCATAGGTGCCAAGTGGTGAGGTAGGGGGGGGACATGTGTGCTCATGTATCCAGCACTGAGGCCCGTGGTCGGAATATTGTCTGAAGGCAAAGCGGTTCCTGGTTCGTAGGCAACAAGCCCAACAGCACCACCGATTGAGTTGATCTGTCGCATCTTCTCGTAGAATTCCCAGCCACAATTCTTGAATTGCGTAATCTCTTTGACGATGTTTGGAGGCGCATTTGCAAGGTACGCCTCCCATACCACATGCTCCAATGGCAAACAGATGTTGGCACCAAGATCGAGGTCCCAGCTAACCCCAGAACGTTGGCAGTAGGTCTGGATACTATTATAGGTACGTTTCAACTAGAGATAATTGTAAGATAATAAAAAAGATATAATCGCTGGCACATACCTGAGCATATTTCCACAAGATAGCACCAGGGTGCTTGTCTCCCCTGAGGTGGTCTGAAGCTCCGTTTGTGATTGATGGGGTGAGAGTACCACCATCACCAAGTCTAGGATGATTTGCGATGATGAAATCAAGTAATGTATGGATGTCTTGAGGACTCCAGTGCGCACAAGGTCATCTCGAGCTTGAGCTTGCTTGTGTTACGAGCGGTATTTCCCCAAGCCTACACAAAGGCTACACTCACTACGAAGTGCAAGCGCAAGGACTTAGCCGTACGACAAAAGCACAAGCACGGCCACAAGTCCAGACCCCTGCTGACTAAGCAGGGCAATGCAGGGTCTAGACTTCGGGCATGCACACAACGCATGGCCGAATAGAAGGCACAGCCAAGATAAGAGCACAATACGCCATTGGCTGCCACCACAAGGCTATGCCAATCAGAAGCCACAGCAAGGCTATGACAGCACACGAGTCACAACACAGGAATACGCAGCATGCACAGCATCGGCCACTGATGCCAACCGACGACCAAAAGATATTATATAGTATATCGGACAGATCCAGTGTACACAAATAGTACCAAACATGTACAAACCCTAGATAGTATATAAACCCCCGAGCTGGGCAGGAATGGCTCCCCATTCTTGTCCTCTTGGATCTTT
>JBBPJX010000908.1:0-10278 GCA_038088955.1 Neotropicomus parvogracilis | reverse complement strand
ACAGACAGGTGCTCTTTGGATAAGAACGTGGCAACGACGAAGACGAGGAGGACGAGGATGGTGATGGCGAGCTAGATCCAGATGTGGTATGCCCCTGTCGTTACACAGTCACGAATATCGAACTGATGAGTACGCAAGTCGTCTTCAACGCTACCGCTCTACGAGATGTCGTCGTCCCCGTTCGTCATCTCTTCGAACCCGGTCACGCCATTCCCCACCGAACCGTCGACGCGTCGACGTCTCGATTATGAACGAAAGCGACTGCTGCGGTTGACGAAAGACGGTATGAAGGATGCCGGCTTGTCTGACGAAGAAGAGGATCAGCTCGTAGAGCCAGACGACGGCAAGAAACGACACCACATATTCGAAGACAAGCCGTTTGATTGGGACCCGTTTGCTGACGAATATGAAGTATGATGCACCAAACGGTTCTCTGGGAGTCTTGGTCGAGGAATGGTAGATTATTATCTCGCTATATAGTGTACACTCGAGGTCCCTTATCTGTCATACGGGAATATTCACTGGCTGCACTGCCACAGGACGGACCCATCAAACCTTGACTGATTCCTACTATTTTCTGTCGTTCTTCAAGTTGTGTGAGAACGGACTCGCTGGCGGTGACTTGACAGGTCGAGGTTGGTGTACGGGCTCACTCAGCTAGCCGAGATGACCTTCCTGTTTAGGGGTACCGGGAATTATTACATTACAGGAGTCCGAGCCTTCGGACTTATTCACCTCCGTGAAACCGAGCGGTACGCGTCAATCCAAGTCCGTCCTCCCCACGGTGCAGCACAAGTTTTGCACTAGCGACCATCACCTTCACTCGAAGATCCACTGGAGCAGTTTTTATGACACCGTTCGCAGGCAAACGACCGCCCAAACTCGACGCTGATACGACCGCACCTGAAGCGTTTCGAGACACGACCGGACAACTCCCAGACGATGTTTACAACGCGACACTGCCTCGGTGGCGAGCTGCCATCCGCACTCGTCTCGTCAAGGCCGTCGCTCTTGAGAGCGTCGTCATCGCACGCCTGCAGGCAAGTCCTTGCATGAGTGGCTGGCGCTCGCTCTGACCCGTTTATCGCCGCTAGACCTTCGCGCGTAGCTCATGGCTAGACACCTATTTTCTCTATACTTCTACCCTCGGAACGCACACGTTTTTCATGATCGCACTTCCGATTCTGTTCTTTTTTGGGTTTCCAGAGGTTGGGCGAGGGTGAGTGCCATGTTTTACCATATCGTACGTTGGAACGACTCGCATGGTTGTCTAGCCTCATTGTCGTTTTGGCATCCGGTGTCTACTTTTCTTCGTTTATCAAAGACCTCGTCTGTTCACCTCGCCCCTTTGCACCCCCTGTTAATCGCCTCAGTATGTCGTCCCCATTTCTCCCTGCGTCATCCCTCGTAGAATAACTCATCGTTTAGCAATTGGCACGCATCACCTGGAGTATGGCTTCCCATCCACGCACTCGACCAACAGCGTGTCCATGGCCCTTTTCATCTTCGGCCAAGTTCACTCCTCCTACACCAATTACTCGTCCATATCCAGTACTACCTACTGGGTTTTGTGTGCCATCTTGGTATTGTATGTCATCACGATTGTCTTTGGTAGGATATACACTGGCATGCATTCCTTCACGGACTGTGGTGTCGGAGCCGCGCTTGGAGCTGCCATCTGGGCAGTCTATGTAGTCACGAGCGACAAGGTCGAGCGTTGGTTGGAAAGCGGGTCCTGGATCGGTAAACCCTCCTGCTCACTCACGTCGCGCTGCTCGCTGACCGGTGATAATATCCGCACGCTTCTAGTCCCTCTCGTTCTGATACCGTTGTGCCTCTTACTCGTGCACTACCACCCGCAGCCGGTGGACGACTGTCCGTGTTTTGAAGACGCGATCGCGTTCGTGTCCGTCATACTTGGGGCGTACTTGGCGAGGTGGCATTCGGTATATGCCGGCCTCGATGCCAAGTTTTTCGACGCAGTCATGCCTGGCGGTCACGGCGCCGTCTGGACATGGGACGAAAGAATGGCATGGTGGAGTCTAGCAGGGGCAAAAGTGGGGCTCGGTGCGTCTTGCCCATCTCGTTTGTCCGTCCAGGGCACGCTCTGACATTTTTTTTCCAATCTGTCAAAAAATGAAATGAAATAAAGGCATCTTGATCATATTCGTCTGGCGTCTCCTCGCAAAATTTGTCCTCCACGCGGTCCTACCCCCCGTCTTCCGCACGCTCTCGACGTATTTTGAGCTCCCCCATCGCCGGTTCTATACGCCGGCAACGGATTATGGGCGGTTACCCGTCGAGAACGGGCTTCGTCCGATCCCGAGTGTGATCGATCTTCCAGGCGTGTTGGAGGTCAGCGGGGTGAACGGTGCAGAGTATGCGAGGCAGGCGGTCAAGCGAAGGGGGGTGAACACAAGCGGTGGCGGGGGACTCGCCAGGGTGCAGGGTGCGTCAGGCAAGGTCCCAGGCGTTGGCGCGAGTCTCGAGGGTGGGGGATTCACCGAGGCGGACAAAGGCTGCGAAGGGGCGGTCTCGAAGGAGGTGAAGCATTATGATGCCGACGGTGGGTTCATCTTCCCGCTTTGACGACATCCTTGGCCGCTAACATGTCGGTGTAGTGCTTACCAAGGTCGTCGTCTATGCTGGCATCGCGCTCATCAGCACCGAAGGGATGCCACTCTTTTTTTCTTTGGTTGGATGGGGTATCAGAGCCTGGTAAGGGAGGTCGCCGCGATCGAGTTGATAGACCTAGAAAAACGTTGCAGTGTTTTGCCTTCTCTTTTTCTTTTTTTGGTTAAACTGTAGAAAATACGAATACCCCCTTTCCGTATACGTCCACTGCGTCCCATTCATGTCTTCGCGCCATTTTACGAATAATACTGGTCTTGCCCTTTTATATGCGTGCACGATTATCATAGCGTCTTGCATTGCGGTACTGATGGGCCAGTTTGGCATCGATCATTGGTCCCCTGCGTTCTGTTACCAACGAACGTGTACACTGGACGAACGGGCTGTGTGTCACAATTATCTTGAGAATCGAATGACATAGAGCTGGGAATTGGAGCCCAAGTTCACTGTCAGTTGGTTAATTAATATTAATCTCGTCATGTACCATGTTTTGACTATGCTGTGAATCCTTGCTCTATTATGCCAACCTTTACTACTTGAATGCCTGCATTCATGAAGTCATCCCAGCATGCCCTGTTACCACGGCATCTTTCAAGTTGGCACACAACGGAATCATCGCCAAGGTCTAGGTGCTAGCTTGAGCTAAAGACATACAGTTTTAGCGAGGACCATAATAGTAATCATCATGATGTCATACCAAGTGGTAGTAGCAGCGGAGAATCGAAGAAAAATAAAAATAAAAATAAAACGATGACGAATACCAGGCGAGAGAAAATAAGATAAAAACAGAACCCGTCGACGAGTTCGGAGAACGACGAGGTGCATAGTTTGACAGCTCATGCACAACGCACCCCGCACGTCGGAAGACGCGTCGACAAGGTCCCAGAGCGCAATTGAAAATGCGCCGTTTCAGCTTCGAGGTCAAAGCGCGTACCGAGTCCTCGCGAGGAGCAGCACTGCCGCCGACCATCATTGTGGTTGGTCGTCCCTGGGGGATCACGTCCCCCGCGCGCTGAGATGCACGACGGCAGGCGAAGGGGTGACGACGACAGAGCCAAGTGTCGTCTCCCCCGCCTCGCTCAAGCTCGCAAACTTGAGACTAGAGACTTCGGTGCCCGTGCCCGTTTGAGAGCTGAACCGTGTCCTCGTGAACCCCGTCCCTGTGTCGACAGTCGTCAACGAGCCCCCCGAAAATTCGAGGTCGACGGTGGTGAGCTTGTTTGACGAGTGCGCATTCTTGTCTGAGAGTCCTGCGGTAAGGTCTTGACCGTTTCGCGTCACTCGGTAGATGAAAGTGACGATGACGAGG
Organism: Neotropicomus parvogracilis; assembly: GCA_038088955.1. NCBI lineage: Eukaryota > Fungi > Basidiomycota > Agaricomycetes > Boletales > Boletaceae > Neotropicomus > Neotropicomus parvogracilis. The sequence continues at coordinate 6,338 of JBBPJX010000908.1, read as the reverse complement.
AGGTTGCAGACGATGAGCGAGACGGCGCCCTGTATGTCAGAGTCACGTTTCACGCGCACGGGAACGAGAACAAGTGCGTGCGTACCTCCATTTCTGCGGTGGCACCGCCGATAAAGGTGGAAGAAGGGATGAGGTACACCGTGTGCACGACGCTGACAACGCTGACCAAGATGCTGGTCGAGAAAACGGAGAGAACCATGATTCTCTGGTTCGACGGCAACTTGACGCGCCAAAGCAAACGAAATGGGAGCGCCACGAGGACGACGTCCGACACCGTATCGGCTAAAGTAAAGGAAGCAAAAACGGGGTGGCAAAACGGATGAACAAAGAAGGGACAGTTGGCTCGGGGGGCGGGCACGTACTGCAGACTTCAGACACCGCGATCCAGTACGGAAATGAACATGAGGGGAACGGGGATTCATACCACGACTCGTTCGACGCGCACACGACAGCCTTGGAAGTGAGGATGTAGGCCCACAGGCAGACGAAGACCGCCGCAGCGCTATAAACTACCGTGCGGACGATCTGACATGGCGAAACTATCCGGACCACCGAGAATACGATGGATATACGGGCAAACCATAGCGAGCACGTGAAGAAGAGGATGCTCAGCCAAAAGGATATAATGTGAGTACCACGCGATTCGGCAGGTGTGGCTAAGCGCGGAAGTGATGAGTTGGACGAGGAAGGTCAGCAAAAGGGAATCACTCACCCAAGGCCTCAGAGTTCTCGTATGGGCTGTCCAGTGGTGCGGTGAGCGTCCACGCAGACACCATACAAACGGCATCACAGACAAGTGCGAGAGCTGCCCAGAGATCATCCCACCAAAGTCGTCGGATTTTAAATCGGAACCAGAGTCGAAATGAGGTGAGTATCAAGGCAAACCCATGAAAGATGGTCGTCAAGACTTGCCAAAGTACCCTCAGTCGGTGTTTTTCATGGCATACGACCAAACTGAAAACTCACTCATGAGAGCAGTGACAGTTTCTGGTGACGGTAAGGCGCCATCAGACATCTTTGCTGCTCTGTAGAAGCTTGGTCTTTCGGATGGGTTTTTGGAAGGTTCTATTTGCTAGGCTGTAGCGATGCGCAGCATAAGAAAAAGGGATGATGGAACGAATCCAGGAAAGGATCTGGCAGATGGTCCGGAAATCTGTAAGAAGCAGCCTCCCGAAAAGAGATGTCGAACGTGGTCGAGTGAGATAGAAACCCAGGGATACAGGCCCGTGAGGACGGAACATGAGATGCGAGCTTCAGGGTGAAACGCATGTATCCATGTGGTCCCCATCGTGAGATGACATGATTTGATATGGTATAAGTAGCGTGGCTGGATGATGCGCTGGGTTTTACATATCAGGATGAACTCTTCATCCACCTCGAAAGCAGCGATGGGAATTCGGACGCTCTGCCAATCCTGTCGTTTCGGACTTACTACAGCAGACACAAGGCACGAGTACCCACGTGGATCCCGTCGTGACCGGCGCTGGTGGGCCCTGTTGATGGTAATTGACGCCTCCCGACCTGCCAAGCCTGGCTTGTTCTGAAACAAAAGCTTGGTCGAATTTTGATACAGGTTCGATGAAGTGCCTCGAGCAGAGCATGTGTGTCAAGAGACAACATATCTGTTATGTTTTACCTACTCCCTGTTGAAGTGAGTACGTATTGAGTAGTGTTGAGTCGGTCATGCACACGCAAGCCATGCCGAGACCATGCCGAGGCTATACAGGTACCTAACGTGTCAATTATTACGTAAGCTTAGAGCGCATACTCTGAACTTTTCCTCTAGTTTATTTCCTCAGTAGCTCGACATCTACTGAGGGTAAGCCCTATTTTCATAGGCATCTATACTAACCTACTATATCTTCTTAGGTAGTACTTATAATTCAGTAGCTTGACATCTACTGAGGTTTCTTAGCTTCTGCTAGACTCACTTAACCTCTGCACAGCACCCTTCCGCGACGCAACCGCGCCAGACGATGCCCACGCCCCCTCGCAACGCTTCGGCGCAACGGACTCACCGAGTCGAGGTACAGGGTCAGGGGCCCTAGAGCACAAATAGCAGGAGCCAAACGCCCACGGGTGCGATCGGACACGCCGAACCGACGGAAACGGCGCCGAATGTGATGAAGATCCACGGCAGATGGATTGCGCAACGAGCGACGCGCACACCGACTCGAAACGGGTCAATCCGAGGACGCTAGCTGACAATCAGCCAAGTCAGCACGGACGGTGCAATCGCACAACGACGGACACACCTAGGCCATCCACAGCATCTCCACTCCATCTCAGGCGACCTACCAAGCACGTCGACCCACCACGACAATGAGGACGACTCAAGTCGAGACAGCCGAGTCAGTCGAGCGAGACAAACACTCGCAGCTATACGGTCTTGCCGAGACCAATGACGATGGCTAACAATTATTGTCTGCAAAGGTTGCTCTGACGAGCGGCATTTGCATGCACGCCTCGTCGCCGGTGGTTCTACGATGTTTTTCTATTTTATACTCGACGTCCTTGAACCTCGTCGGGTTACCGCCATCGGTGATATGTCGACAAAATGAGAATCCTAGGATCTACTTGGAGAGCGCGCGTATGTTTGTTGCTGGGCATATGGTGTAGCTGGTTATCACATCCGCTTAGCATGGTGCTGATTGCGGGGGGTCTCCGGTTCGAGTCCGGATTTGTCCAACTTTTTCTTTCTTCGGGCACTCCGATCATACAAAGAATACAAACCTTGTTACTATCGATAGCCACACTCTCCACGTGGGTTAGCTCAGTATTTTTGGAGGTATGAGTTACTGTAAGGAGTTATATCTGTCAAGTGATTACACGAACATACGCTTGCAAGAGCCCGACTTGCTCTAGATCCCGGAGACCCGGCAGATGAGGTGCAACAGAGAACCCTCGAGCGAGGATGCAAGACAGGCGTAGTTCTGTTCCAACGTTCCCAAACAGCTAGACATTGCCAGGGCGAAGTACAGTACACTCAATAACTTGTTACAACTTCTTGCAGTAGAGTCCCCTCGTCCAAACACCTCTGCGCTGTGCTTCACGTTCGTTTATTTCTCCGTGTACTTCCACCAATGTTCCCAATCCCAAAGCCTCCGAACGCACCGCCACTTGCAGCGCTTGCCGGCGTTCCAGTTTCGCTCGTCGGGCTGACGACGTTCCCATACGAGATCTTGCTGGGATGAACGGCCGATGCGCCAAACGTCGACCGATAGGACGTGGTCGGCATCGCCTGGATAGATAAAAACTTGTTCGGCAAAGGTCTGTCCTCCGTATTGTACTAAAAGAGCCACCAATATGACTAAGATCAGTGGCCATCGTACCCGACGAACAGCCAAGTGGGACGAACCTGGAACTCGAGCCCAATGCTGTCAGCTTCCGAAACGTCCAGCAGCTTGACAAGTTTTTTCCCGATTCCGTTGAGTCGTTCCACGTCGTCTTTGCTTCGCGTCCATAACTGGATACGATCAACCTTGCTCCTCAGGCTCACGACCGCCCCGCAAATCTCGTCGCTTTCCTCCAGTTCCTCCCCGACCAGCGCCATCGCCAACCAAGTCCAACAACGATCCAGCAAGGCTGGATTGTTCTTCATCGTAAGGACCCACTTCCCCCCTTGAGCGTTCGCGGCATCTTCCCACATGGGTTTAATCCCGGACTTGAAGATGTGATAATTGGAGTTCCGCTCGAGTTTCGAGGGTGGCTTGAGCCAATTGAAATAACGACAAAACGATTCGACGGTGTCGAATTCACCGATTACAGTGAGCCCGGCTTCGTAATCCCCGGACTCTGGAACGGCCGAGAAAGGAATGTTGTCTTCTCCAGTGCACTTCGTCGGATAAGGTGCCTTGGATTTGGTGTCGTGATAAATCGTCCTGTAAATGTGACAAAGTTGTAAAACGTCGCCCCTGGTATGATCAAGGCACACACCAAGTAAACTGAAGGGGATGTTCCGGTGCCTTCATTACTGCACCGGGTGTCTTTGGATCCTCGATCATCTCTGCTTCTGGAGGACGTGCTGATCCATCAATGCTGAGTGTTCTTGCTTTGGCCAGGCGGGCAGTGATAGCATCCAGACTGGGAATGTTCTTGTACCCTTTGATCTTCTTCTCGAGAGGCTTCGAGCCCGAACCGGTTTCCTCATCGAGCTCATTCAGTTTTTCTTGCGTGAGAGGTTCAATCTCTAGTAGTGCCTCCTCCGGGATGGAAGGTGTGGAAGATTTGGGTGGCGTGGCCGTGGCTGTAAGCGCAGGCGACGTTGAGCGTGTGGATGGCGCATTGACGGCGATGGAGTCATTGGTGGATGTAGTCGACAGGGAAGTCTGCGAGCCAGTGCGAAGGATAGACGCGGCGAGACGCGGGCGGGCGGGCGAGCTAGCCGCCGACGTGGTTGGGTTCGAGCTCAAGTTGATACGGGCTGCAAGCTGGTTGAGCGAAGGTGGCCGGGCGGCTATTGGACGCTCTGGCTTTGGAGCGTGCATGGAGGCGTGCAAAGACTGTGACGACGGTGGGCTTGACATCGTGGGGAACGGTGACAACAAGTTGGATGGTCCTGAGGAGACAAGGCTGACACCGATTATATTCACCACGCCAGCCTAAGCTTATAACCTCGTACGCAGTACTGACTCCGAGTCGAACCGTCTACCATGTACATGCGACTTGGATTGGTGAACAGTTCAACGCCATTCCCGTGGCATCGACGAAACCGCCCATGAACCTTTGTTGTATGACAAGTCTGGAGTCGACTACCTATTCCTCTTTACGAAGGTTTCACGCTCGGGCTACAATGTATCGACGATCTCCCTTATCCAATAAAACAAGACTTGGATCATCGCATAGACCTCGTTTTTCATGCGCGCCTGGATCGATCTAGACGACGTCCGCCTTGTTAGAGCCGTGGCTGAAGGTCGATTGCACCACCTTGTCCCGTGGTCATACGGACCCAGCCTAAGGAGATAAGCTTCGTGGGTAATGAACGCTGACCGTTCTATTTTGCAGTTAATCGCTCCGTCCGACTTAGAACTTGGTTGTATTCAATGTGACTGTCTAGCATCGCTACGGATGTGGCAGCGTGGGAGGAGATATGGAGCGGGTATAGTGATGCGAGTGGGAGGTGGTCGAGGGGGTGGGCAAAAGCGCGTAGCTCTTTTCGGCCCCAGACAGAGCAGACAGGGTGGGGCGTGAGCTGCGAGCGGGACCGCCTCGCAGTGGCTTGAAGGGTCTTGCTGGCATGCCTGGGACCCCGGGCGGGGAAAAACTACGAATCGTTCTAGGCCTGGGGGTGACCACGACAGTGGACGGGCGGGCAGGTAGAGACGTGGAAGGAAGAGGACACGCGCCACTTACCTACGCTCGTCCAAAGACTAAATCCTGGCACAGGAGAGACATACCCGCAAGTCGTCGTCCGATCAGACGAGACGCATTACAAAAGATAGAGCGTGTACGCTGTCGAGCACATCGGCCAACGAGATGTTCTCCAGAAATCGTATGGTAACATGACGGTCCGCCGCGACCTGCGCGTAATCCACTCCGGGTCGACTCAGTGCCAGGAAAGGCGCGCCAATCGGGTGTCCGAGATGCGCGACAAGCCATGTGTGTCTCCTTGTCCGTCAGGGCCGCACATGTTGTGCTGAGACTCGGGGTAAGTAGTATTTTTGAAGTCATTGAGTTCATCTTGCTCATCTATTTCTTTGTCAAAAATGACCTTTTCCTTGTCCCCATCTGGAGGCAAGGATAGTGGCAGCATGTCATCATCTCCCTTGTGTGTATTGCTGGACACATCTTCATGCTCTAGTAGAGCGCCCAAAGAAAGATGATGGCCGTCTTGATTTCCACTATTCCAAAGGTGACAGTGTCTGTGGGGACTCAGGCACTTGTTCAGCAATAACAACAGAATTGCAGAGCTTTCAGAGCTGAGAGAGTATGGTATTAAGGCCCAATCCACTCTGGCCGTAACTCTTGCACTTCTTGGATGATGATGATGATATGGCATAAAATTCCAGAGTTGCCACTCTAGGTCTGCCGAGGCACGTGGCTTGCCTAGAGTTTAGTCCATGCACGAGTAAGCGAAGTGAGCGGAGCTCCTCCCACCACTTCACCGTTCCGCGTCAGCGCCCCCTGCCTCGGCCTTCCCGTCTCCTTCTCGTTTTCGCCCACTGCACCACGCCCATTCGCAGAGCGACGACCTCAGCCCCTCACCCTCGCCCGTCGCACGCTCAGCGCATGGCGAGAGCTTTCTTCTGCTCGGGCCCAACCCAACCCGCGCAGCTAGCTCTCCCCAGCGCACGTCTGCCTCGGGCTTCGCCCACCCCCTTACCGTACCTAGCAATCCT
>JBBPJX010000907.1:0-10281 GCA_038088955.1 Neotropicomus parvogracilis | reverse complement strand
CTACATATGCTTGGTAACCATCCCCATCTCTGAAGGACTGCCTCCCCTACAACTGGTTCTCTTACACCGGTTGCATGATCCCATCTTTCATAGCCTTATGCAGCCTCTATTGTTCTCTACCTTGGATAGCCTCTATTGTTCTCTGCCTCGGATAGCCCCCATTGTTCTCTCTCTTATTTAAACCGTAACGCAGAGACCTGTACCCCTTAAGCTAGTTCTATGTCATAGCTTGCGTCTACGCAATCTATGGTTCTAGCCCATCCTTGTCTCTCACTTGGTGGTAGCCCAAGGAAGACCATCACTCGCCCTTCGCTAGGTGGTAGCCCTAGGAAGACTTCGCTCATCTCACTTGGTGGTAGCACAAGGAGACTCACTCAGATGCTTGCAAGCGTAACACAATGGGCTGTGACTCCATCTTTTGTTCTCGTTACCATCAGACCATTGTTGGTCTTCTTTATTTCCTTCCTGATGGCGACCATTTCCTTTATTGTTATCTTGGATTCATCATTTGTTTCACTTCTCCTTTTGTACATTGGCATCCATTCCTTTACCCACCTACAGTGACTCCAAAAACTGGCCCAACGTTTGACACTTATGTAGTGCACTTCGCACCCTGCAGGTACCTGTGGGAATTTCGCTTAGGTTTGGTGAGACAAAATATAGTACTGACCCCTGGCTACAAATAAAACCTTGGGTCACGTGATTTGGTCCACAAACAATGGAGATATGTCCATTTCAAAATGAACATCTTATTGGGCTGCTTTTTGTACTTTTGATTTGAATACTAAGAACTTATTCAAATCATGCTATATTTGATATTGTTTGGTGCCACAAACAATGACATACATCTAAATAGTATGTCTGAGTTTAAAAACATTCCCACACATCTTCATTTCATATCCTTACCATCATGTGATCTCTCTCTGTTGATCAAAAGGCTATCATTCTTGCATAACTTGATGCAGGCCACTCAGCTTGTACCATTGCAAGTGATCTTCACTTAGGTCATGCTACTATATCCAGATTATCCTCCCAAGAGTGCCCAGGCCTGGAAAAGTCAACTGGTGGCCATCCATCCAAGCTTTCTCCTACCAATGTTCATTATGCTGTCCATTTCATCTCATCTTGTAGTGTAGAGAATGCTGTTCAAGTGACAAAAACACTCTCTCACATCATTGATCAACCCCTCCATCCAAATACCATTTGTCATCACTTGAAAAAGAGTGGCATGAAAGCCGTATCCAAGCTGAAGTACCCTCTTCTTTCACCCAAGCATAGAAAAGCTTGTTTGGACTTTGTAGAAGCATATAAAGACTGGACTATAGATGACTGGAGGAGGGTTATATGATCTGATGAGACCAAAATCAATTGCATAGGGTCAGATGGGAAGAAGTGGGTATGGAAAAAGGCAGGTGAGAGGCTCAGTGATAAGCTGGTAGAAGGAACCATCAAGTTTGATGGAGGTTCCATCATGATTTGGGATTGTATGACTTGGGAGGGAATTGGTTATGCTACCAAGATTGATGGTAGGATGGATGGAGATCTTTATCTTCAAATTTTGAAGGATGAACTAATGGAAATCATGGAGTTTCATGATCTCAATCCTCCTGACATTATCTTCTAGCAGGACAATGATCCCAAATGTACTTGTAAAAAGGTCAAGGAGTGGCTGGAGCAGCAAGATTTCAGAACTATGATATGACCAGCACAATCTCCTGATGAACATCTTTGATGGTACCTCAAAAAACCAATGAGGTTCTCATTTTAAAATGGACATATCTCCACCATTTGTGGACCAAATCACGTGACCCAAGGTTTTATTTGTAGCCAAGGGTCAGTACTATATTTTGTCTCACCAAACCTAAGTGAAATTCCCACAAGTATCTGCAAGGTGCAAAGTGCACTGCATAAGTGTCAAACATTGGGCTGGTTTTTGGAGTCATTGTATAAAAGCCATACCTTTATGCTGATGTACTCTAGTTTAGTTCTCTTGGAATCTACGTTGCTCCAGAGGCCAAACTCACCCTGACTGAATTGTGCCCGTCTCCTCGTCTCTACCAAATTCTGGAAGTCATTTCAGACTCCTCAAGCTCTCCCCAAGCTGAGTTTGTACCTCTCCCCTTGTCACACCATAACAGTGACTGCCCATCCCCCAGCCCTGCTGAGAAAACAGACAAGAAACCTCTGAAACTCAAAAAGGCCAACCTCACATGTCACCAATCCAACTCAAATATGTATATTCTCACTCTTGTCATATTAACTGCCCCCATTCCCTCCATTACATCCTCACTAATCATCTACCATACCTACAGATCATGTCTTGTCTGACAGGGTATGTGTTATGATTTATTTACCATTCCTTTACTCAGACTATGCTTACTTTATTTTCTTTTACTCAGTTCTCATATATTGGTATCTCTTTGTCTTTGCTCTCAAATCATTCCTCATCATATCAAGCTATGTTCCCTTCTCCTTGTCTTCCTTTGTCTTCATCATTCCATTCATTAACCCTTACTTTCAACCCTCTGATGGAGACTTTTATCCTTAGATGCTTTCTTCTTCTTTCATCATCATTCTCTCATCATTATTCCCACTTGGACTCTAGGATGTGATCATTTCTCTTTTTTTACCTTGCCATTGCATTTATGTACATCACCTTCTGTCACTACCTGCTCATCTTGTCCCTTGACTCTTTGACAGGCTGTGACTCCATCTCTTGTTCTCATCACCATCAGATCATTGTTGGTCTCTTTCTTTGCCTTCTTTATGGTGACTATTTCCTTTGTTATTGTTCTTTCTTTTTGACTTGACTTGTATTCTTCTTTTGTCCATCAGCTACTCATCACATCCTATATCTATGTATATATTCTTGATTCATATACTGATGTACCTTAGACTAGTTCTCTTGCAAACTACCTGCATTTGACTTGTCCCATCTGAAGGAAAACCTGCCCTTTGCTCCTTGACACCCTCATCACTTAGGACTTGTGTAATTATTCACTTGTCAACCCTTGTACTAACTCCAGGACTCAGTCATCCTTGTATCCTTGTATCTTTGTCCCTTGTCATCTCCCCTCTACAGGCTGATCCCCCTGTTAACAGGATTCTTACTCTTGTTTTATTACCTTGTCTATACTCTATCTCACAGGCTCTCCCTTAACCAAGTCTCTGTCATACTTTTAACATGACACTTTACCTTGTACTCCTTGTTGCAGTATAACACTAGAACTAGTCTCTTTCCTTGGGCAACACCTCATTGTTTTGCCTACCATTTACCAAGCCATGAGAAGCCATTTTTGTGCCCCTACCCCTAGTTCACCTCAGAGCCCCAGCAGTAAGGAAGTAGCCTCAACTACTGACATAGATAGTTGTCCATCTAGTCCCTTGTTCCCACCTAGTACCATGCCACCAAGACCACCACTGTCACTATCATCACCACCACCTGTTGTACCTATGTTTTACTTCAGCCAAGGCCAAAAAGAAGATTAGCCAATCCTTTGCATTTAATGGAGACTACATCATGGTCAGAGTGTGGCTCTCCATGGTCATCTCATACCTCCTAGTCAACCAGCATATCTATGCCAATGACAATGACAAGATTCAATTTGTCCTCTCACACATGATGAAATGGCCAAATCCACCTACAAAGAGTTGGTCACTTATTTTTGCTTATGCTGCCAAGCTTGGGGTTTGGAAGGTGATGCAAGGGACAAGTGAAGCATGTGGCTTATGAAGAGGAGCAGCCTTAGAGATGAGGATGGGAGAACTCCAGAGGAGCATTCAAAGAAGGACAAGAATGGGGACACCATTCTGTCCATCCTGGTCTTTATACAGTATACTATCTAGGGTTTGTATATGTTTGGTACTATTTATGTACACTAGATCTGTCTGATATACTATATAATATTCTATGGCTGTGTCATGTCCAGGTGATGATTTATGTATGTACAGTATATAGGTGGCAGCCAATAGTATTACTCACTCATTAGTTGGCATCAATGTCTGATGCTATGCATGCTGTGCAAACCTGTGCTCTGCCTTGTGTTTCAGCACAGCCTTGTACTGCCTTGTATGAGTCATTGATAAGCACTGCCTTATTGTGATGATCAATGGTATATATATGTATTGTGCTCTTATCTCAGCTGTGCTCCATGTGGTTGCAACATGTTAGACTTCTATGTGTTACAATATTTTCTCTTTCTTCTCAACTTCTTCTCATCACACGGGCAATCACCCATTTACCTATCTTCCGCATAGACTATGAGTACTCGTTACTTTTCCTTCCCGTTGACAGTGTCTCCTACAGACATATCATATGACCTCTTCTCTTCTTTTCCTTTACTCCTCATCACCTCGGCATATCCTTCCACAGCCTGGTCACCACGTACCTTGGATACCCAACAGGCTGGTACATCTTTTGTCTCATTGTCATCACTTCTCCTTGTTCTTGATGGTGATCGTTTCCTGTGACTCTGCCTTTATTTATGACTTGTCTTGTAGTCTTAAAGAACACTGCCATCCGCAGTCTTCCTTCTCATATTTATACTCGACTTGTCTGTGTCTCTACCTCAGACTTGTTCTCTTGTAACCCATGTTGCATTATCTGCAATCCATGTTACTCGTTGCTCATCTCATCTGCAGGAATCGTGCCCTGCTCCTCATCATCCAAATCTCTTGATAATTATCCTTGTCACAGCGTTGGGCTGATCCTCATCTCGACTGTTGTAGTCGTCCTTGTCCTAGTCTCCCATCCTTGTCCTCCTCAGTCTCATCTCACTGTTGAGAGGTGCTTGCTCTTGCTCTATTACTTCATCTGTGCTCTCTCTCAAGCCCACCCTCATCCTAGTCTTTGTCCTACTATTGAGTGGACACTCTCCTCGTAACCTCATCATCAAGTCACTCGTCGCAGCGTAACATTATGTACCTTGGTGTATGAGGTCATTGGCCTGACAAAAGTCAGATGGTCGAAGCACTCGAGATGGTGGTGAAAAGCATCTTTACACATAGCTACAGTGCATGTACTACATTCAGTACAATTATGTAAGGTAGTGTACTAACCATGGCAAGTATGATCTCCAACACACCCTGTCAGATGAGACGTGGTTTGTAAGTACAGTAGGTAATTAGTGATGAAATGACAATGGCTAGTATGATGAGAGAGATGATGTGTCTGAGTCGGAATGGTGATGTGTGAGATTGGCCCTTTTGTGTTTCAAAAGTTCCTTGTCTGTCTCCTCAGCAGGGCTGGGGGATGGGCAATCACTGGCGATGTGGCCATAGCCACAACACTTGAAGCATCAGATCCTCTTCTCTGGGTCATGCTTTGACTTGTTGCATTCATGATGTGGCTGTGTAGTCTGCACAGCAATGTCGTGATCATGATTGTCATAGGAACTTCAAATCCAGCATCTTGGAGTTGGAAGGCGAGATCTTGAAATGAAGTGACCCAGGACTGCATGGATCCGTCAGGTTCCTTTTCCATAATTGAGAGTTCATGGAGCATGATGAAGATGCAGCCAAAACTGCATGACTGGTGGATGCGAGTGAGATTGTCCCATATTTCTTTGGGGTTGCTGGACTTGGTATGAGCATGGGAAAGTTGAGAGGTAGAGAGGTGGAGGATAATTTTGGCCCTTGCAAGCCGCTGCTTGTGGGCAAATGATTTCACCACCTTGGATGAAGATCCAGAGGTGGGGATTGTCTCTGTTCTGCTCACTACGTCCCAAAAGTCCTGCTCATCCAACAATGCCTCCATTTGCATGCTCCATTCAGTGTAGTTTGTGTCATTAAGTTTTTTGAATGCGAGTTTCAAAGATGACATCATGGGGAAGGAAAAAAAGGGAAGGGAAGGGATTGGCTGATGAGATATGACAGGCTGGATTTGAGGCTCTAGCTGGCCTGTGATGGGCTGGATTTGAAGTTCTAGCTAATCTGTAACAGGCTGGATTTGAGGCTCTAGCTGGCCTATAGGGGGTGACTAGTAGGTTGAGTGAGTGAAAACACAGTGGTCTAGCACTCAGGGCTCATAACCTGACAAAAGTTGGATAGTCAAGGCACTCAAAGTGGTGGTGAAAAGTATTTTTACATGTAGCTACAGTACACATACTATGTTCAGTATAACCACAGTGAGTATGATCTCCAACATGGCCTCATCTTCATCTTCATCTTCCTTGATGGAAGATATATCTGTGATATATCAGATACATAGCATCTTGAAATTTACCAGCCAATTCAGCCATGAGTCTGAAAGTGGCAGGGGTATTATACTCAGCAAGTTTTTTTTTGAGGTACCACCAAAGATGTTCAATGGGGTTGAGGTCAGGAGACTATGCTGGCCATATCATAGTTCTGAAATCTTGCTGCTCCAGCCACTCCTTGACCTTTGGTGTAACACTCCCTGTTACTTAGTTCCCATAACTAATACAGTACATATACCATCCGTGATACTGAATCATACCGATTCAGTATTTCTGTCTTTTGGCTTAGTGGCTGTGCACAGCGGTCCAGTCATTACATAGTATGTTTGGAGTCATTGTCCTGTTGGAAGATGATGTCAGAAGGATTGAGATTATGAAACTCCATGGTTTCCATCAGTTCATCCTTCAAAATTTGAAGGTAAAGATCTCCATCCATCCTACCATCAATCTTGGCAGCATAGCCAATTCCCTCCCAAGTCATACAATCCCAAATCATGATGGAGCCTCCACCAAACTTGATGGTTCCTTCTATCAGCCTATGTATCACTGAGTCTCTCACCTGCCTTTTTCCATACCCACTTCCTTCCATCTGACTCTAGGCAATTAATTTTGGTCTCATCAGACCATATGTATAACCCTCCTCTAGTCATCTATAGTCCAATCTTTATGTACTTTTGCAGAGTTCAAATGAAATTTTCTATACTTGAATGAAAGGAGAGGGCATTTTAGATTGGATACAGCTTTCATGCCACTCTTTTGCAGGTGATGGAAAATGGTATTTGGATGGAGGGGTTGGTCAATGATGTTAGAGAGAGTTTTTGTCGCTTGGAGAACATTCTTTGCTCAACATGACAAACATTGGCAGGAGAATGTTTGGATGGATAGCCACCAGTTGACTTTTCCAGGCCTGGGTGCTTTTGGGAGGATAGTCAGGATATAGTAGCATGACCTAAGTGAAGATTACTTGCAATGGTACAAGCTAAGTGGCCTGCATCAAGTTGTGCAAGATTTGTAGCCTTTTGATTAATAAAAAGAGATTGCATGATGGTAAAGGTATGAAATGAAGATCTGTGGGAATGTTTTAAACTCAGACATACTATTTAGATGTATTTCATTGTTTGTAGCACCAATACCAAATATAGCATGATTTGAATAAGTTAGTGTTCAAATTAAAAGTACAAAAAGTAGCCCAATGAGGTCTTCATTTTGAAATGGGCATATCTCCACCATTTGTGGGCCAAATCACGTGACCAAAGGGTTGATTTGTAGCCAAGGGTAAGTACTATATTTTGTCTCACCAAACATAAGCGAAATTCCCACAGGTTCCTGAAGGGTGCAAAGTGCACTGCATAAGTGTCAAATATTGGGCCAGTTTTTGAAGTCATTGTACAGTATATTGGTAATATTGTCACTCATATGCTCTAGTTTGCTACAGGATCACTGCCAGCTCTCAAGTCACCATATACTCTAAAGACAGGCAATATAGGTCCCAGAGGTAAGTGTTTGACTCCAATATGTGTGACTGCTGGCAAATCTAATGGGTTGAGTCCTTCATAGGGTTTTTCTCCTCAATGCAAGATAGCAGGTGGGGTCTCAGGCTGCAGTTTGGGTTTGTTAGTACTGCTTTGTCCTATTTGTAGATAAACTCCTTTTGTTATGCTGGCAAGCACCCAAGATTGTCCTTTAAGGGCTATCACCTGGCAAAAGATGAGTTTGAAGGGTCAACATGGGCAGCAGTAGTCCAAACAATCCACTTAGATGTGCCCAGTACTTCCACAATAAATGCAATGGGGGGCATCGAGGATAGAGTGACTGAGAGTAGGTTGAGGAAGGAGATTAGCAGTGGTAGAGAAGATCAAGGTTCATGGTCTTGGTGCTCAAAAGGACTGGGTCTCCAAATCAATAGTGGTGGAGGAAGTGGGAGTGGAGGTATCTTGTCGAGGGGGTGGAATGGAGAGGGGGTTCATCTTGAGGTAGTGTCATCATTGCTCCTCTGAGAGGGTGGAAAATATTGGGCAAATAACATGGTCCATGCTCCCAGCAGGGAGGGCATGGATAAAGGTTCCAAATCCCTGCTCATCAAGGAGGTTGATGACGCAGGTTATGGCTTCTTGAATGAATTGGATGATGGTGGATGGGTAGGTGGCTGGTGAGACACACAGGAGAGTGAGACATGAAGGGTTCAGATGGATATCAATTGATGGTAGAGGGGGATCAGGTCCACGAGTGAGTGGGGGGCAGTGAAGAGAGTGGTCTGTTTGAGATAGAGGAGGTCTGAGGAGGATTAGAGGATGGTGGTGTACAGGGCTCATCACTGAAGAGTGGGGAGGAGGTGAGGTCTGATATGGATGCTAGCAGCAGGGGAGGAGGAGTCAGAGCTGGTCATGAAAGGTGTGGGCGAGATGGACATGTCTAGTATGAGTGGTGGAAGGTGCAGTAGGGGATTTTGCAGAAACATGAATGTTGGGCTGTGTGTTTGGCAATCCATGTGTGGTGGCTTTTTGCTCCAGGGACAAAGGGATAATATGCAAAGCTTTGAAAGTGAAAGAAGGGGAAGAGGCAGTTGATCATTTGATGGGGGTTGTAGGAATTGAAAGAAGGAAGTAATGGATGTAAATATAAGCAAGGATTTGGGTGGAGAGGAGGAGTCTGAATATTGTTGTGATGGTGACAAGGATGGCAGTGTGCATGGTTGCTGATGATCAGGTATGGGTGGTTTTATAGACAGTGAGGAGATTAGTGACATGTTCAAGGTTTGATTTTGATTCCCAGATATTTTTTGCCAATGAATAGCCTTTCCATCAGATCAAGTACTGCCTTCGTCCTTTGTTTCCTCTGTGGGCGAGTATTGCTTCCACTTCATACTCTTCTTTGCCTCCTATTTCCTCTGATGGTGGTTGGAGGTAGTTTGGACTGTGTGTTATGCTGCGATGAGGGGGCAATGGACGAGAGCATGAGGAGGACTTGGATAACTAATGAAGATGAGGGAAGAGGTCGAAGAGCATGGCAAGTAATAGGTGAAGACTAGGGATGAAGGCGAGAATGAGGATGATACTGAGGGCAAGGACGATGTTGAGGATGAGGATGAAGAGAAGGACGAGGACAAAGACTTGGCTATGAAGGACTCAAGGGACAAGGAGCCTTCACAGGTGATGAGGGTCTTGAAGACGAATGAAACAAGGAGAGCATCAACTCAATAGTATGACGACGACTAGGACAAGGGAGGGCTTGTGGAGGAGCACAGACAAGGTAATAGAGCAAGAGTAAGTGTTCCTCTGCAGTGGAACGAGACTGAGAAAGACGAGGACAAGGGATGAGGACGAGGATGACTACAACAGTCGACAAGAGATGACTTCAACAGTCAATGAGGAGCCTACACAGGCGATGAGTGAGTTATGGGCAGAATGGAATAGCTACCCCGAGAACGAAGGACGAGGATTGTTGGGCACAATTCCAGCAAGTGAGACAAGCAACAAGTAATGTCGATTGCAAGGGATGCAACGTAGGTTACAAGAGAACAAGTCTAAGGTATAAGGAATGACGAGTTGAGTATAAGTACTGGGAAGAGGCTGTGGAAGCCAATGCTCTCCTATGGTAACTTGACGAGTCATATCAGAAGTGATGGTGATGAAACAAATGATGAGCCTGGGATATGGGTAAGAGGAACGGTCACCATCAAGAAGGGAATAAAGGGGACCAACAACAGTCTGATGGTGACTGGAACAAAAGATGGAGTAACAGCCCATCAGGAGTCAAGGGACAAGATGGTGGGCTGTGAAGGAAGGTGATGCAAATGCGATGAGGAGTGGAGAAGAATTCAAGGGGAAACAGTCATCAGCTAAGAGTCAGGATGGGGACGATGATGAGAGGCTGATGATGCGAGAAGAAGGGAAAGAAATGTCTAAGGGTGGTGGTCTCTGTCAGAGACTTGGGATAAGGGTTAACGAAGGAATGACAGAGTCAAAGAGAGATGTAGGGGTAAAAGGTCATAGCATGGTACAAGAAGGAGTAGAGCGAGAGCAAATGATGAGGGAGTACCAAGTGAAGGAGAAACTAAGTAAAAAGAAGATAAGATAAGATAACA
>JBBPJX010000906.1:0-10317 GCA_038088955.1 Neotropicomus parvogracilis | reverse complement strand
CTGGGGAATCAACTCTTTCGGTGAGCTGGACGTGCACTATTACCCCTGGTCGTGCTGAAGTGCGGAATACAGATCAGATGGGCGTCGAACTCGGAAAGGTGCTCGCGAAGAACATCTTGTCGCAACTCGACAAACCGTCGGACGTCACTGGGCACGACAGTTCGGTGAGCGTTGTGAAGAACGACTACGGAGGAGATGCTCACTTGGTGCATTGCAGACCACCGGTCTCATTCACTACTATCAGAAACACCGAAAGGAGTGAAGCTGTCCAGAAGCGTAGAGGAATGTGTAAACTATCGAAATATTTGTCCGAGGCAGCACTTGTGTGTAGTTTTATCGATAGAGGTTTGACTGCCTCGATGGGTTTTATTCGTACTGTCGTTGCATGACTGAATCCGTCGACCTAGGGGGACCTCCTCTTACATAATCCTATTGTGCTCCTCCCTTTGATATCGACCGACCCAAGTTCGTGTGGAAATCGTAAACCCGTCTAGTTTTCGTTCGCGCGTTCTCGAATCCGATCTCGAATAGCGACATCGCGATCCCATCCTTTTTCGCGACCGTACGTCCCTGTCTTGTCCACCGCGTATCTGAACGACGACGTTGTCGCGCTCAGAGACCCTCGAATCGCGAGCGATTCGCCTAAAACCAACTCCATGAGTCAACCGAACCTCCCGACGTCGCCTCAACAACCCACGCCTCAATCCGAACCCGAGGTACAGCAACAACCATCTCCGGCGCTCTCGCAAGCGTCGCCGTCGACCGAAACGCAACCTCAGCCCCACGTACAGCCTCAGGCGCAAACGCAGACTCAACCTCAACCGCAGACGCAACCGCAACCACAGATTCAACCGCAGACGCAACCGCAGACGCAAGCGCCGACCCCACCCGAAACCACCATCTCACTCATCAATGTCATCACAGCGATCACTTCCACCCTCTCCCCGTCGCAGCTGAACCAACAACTCAAAACGTTCGCGCCCAAAGACGTCCGCGACGTCGTCCTCGCGAGCTCGTTGCCCGACGGACAGGACCCGTTGAGCCTGCTCGACGTCCAAGCCAACACGCTCGGCATACTACACATTCTGTGAGTGCTCGTCGTCAGTCCGCGTCGGTCCTGTCTGGTTTGACGGCGCGTGGTTGTGCAGCGCAGCGCGGTTGCATACTACGGTCGTGCCGAATATTCCATTGGAGTATGTGGCCGGGTTTTGCCGCGCGTTCGTGCCAGAGCAGGCGAGGTGTGCGCCCGAGAAAGGTGGTTTTTTTTGCTGGCCGTGTCGTCGCGTCTCACATTCTCTCACTTCAGTCACGGTCCTTGCGGTCGGAATACCGTTGCTCGCAGAGGCAGCAGGGAACGTGAGCGGTCTCGGAAAAAAAAAGGAAATTATGATTCTGATCTTGGGACGGACAGCTCGCGCTCGCCATTCAGCCCCTGTTTGACCTGTTGAGCAGATATGCACCATCTCCATCGCACTTGACGACCATTCATCCTATCTTCGTCAAGGTGAGCGTCGTCGTCGAGTATACCTTGAACTGTCGTCCCATGATGAGACCTGGTTAGACGTGCGTATCGACCCGGCATTTCGCCGCGGCACTCCCTGTTCTCGCACACCCGATCACGACGATAGACACGTTTATCTCTGACTTGAATTACAACGACAACTTGGTGTATCATTATGCAGGGGGTATGGTATACGCCGCGCTCAAACGCTGGGCTGAAGCCCAAGAGTTCTTCGAGATTTGCGCGTGCAGTCCAGGCTCTGCAGCCGCAGCTATCCAGATGGAAGCGCTCAAGAAACTGGTGCTCGTTCAGCTAATTCACGAGGGCAAGGTGACAGGAACTCAACTTTTTTCAAAGTTACGAACTCTTATTGGTGACGTTTTCGTTTCCGCGAACGATAGACGACGCCGCCGCCCAAGTACATTCATCCGGCGCTGCCCAGACTTTTCAAAAGCACGCCGTATTCGGCGTTCGTGAACGCGTACCCGGATCGTAGGGCCGAACTGCGTTCGATCGTGGACGGGGAACAAGTCTTTGCGATCGTGCGTGTCTGTGTTCGACGATCCGCGTGACCTCGCACGCTAACGAGCAGACCGAGATAGGAGAAGACGCTGGGTCTGGTGCTCCAGGCCCTCGAACGCGCCCCGCGATGGTCGATCAAGAAGCTGACGTCGACGTATCTCACGCTACACCTGTCCGACGTCGCGCGCGCCGTCGGAATTGAAAACGTGGGCGACGTCCGAGCGTTGATGCTCGACATGGTGAGCCGCGTACGCGAAATGACGCGCGAGCTTTTGTTGACGAACGAGGCACGTAGATCGCGTCCTCGGAGATATCTGCGCGGTTGAGCGAGGACGGCACGGTGTCTTTCTTCGATCCGCGTGTCGCGTTTGAGGTGGCAGATGTGGACAGGGTTCTCGCGCAGGCTCAGGAGCAGGCTGCATTGTTGGCGAGTCTGGAGAGGGAGATGGCGAGGAGCAAGGAATATCTGATTAAGGTGCGTACGCCGTCGTCGCCTCGCACACACCGAGCGCGCTGACACGTACTGCCATGCAGGCCGTCAAGGGCAAGGAAGACGCATCGTCGTGGGGTGCGATGGACGACGAGCTGGGGGATCGGATGGGTCCGGGCCTCATCTGGGCGGACGATCTTGGGTTTCCTTGAGAACGACGAAAAGAGTGGTTTCGTCTAGTTCTTTATGCACCCAATTGTTCGATTGGTCGTGCTTGAAGAAAAGCTTTTCCTGGTCTCTCAATTGGGCCTTCTGTTGTTCCGTGTGAACGCGTCCGCGTGCCGCAACTTGTTGTCCAGCGCCGACGACGGTGTTTGAGACACGACTGGTAATCAAAGAGTAACGATTTTGACCAGGGATTACAAGTTTTGCCGCACGATCTGGGGGTGGCGGGTACGTACGAGAAAATGACAACATTGACGGTCATGATACGGATAACCGAGTTACATCCGGGCCAGAAACACCTTGCCGGAACGAACGAACAAGCGTGCAAAAAAAAACAACTTGATAGCGACAACGATACATGCGTGAGACCCTGCAGGCGCGGATGCCGACGAGAAGTCTACTTGGAGAACATGTAGTACTTGGCGACGAGCTCCCAGAAGCCTTTTCCTTGGAGACGCGACTTCGAGTTCGGGCGGAC
This sequence comes from Neotropicomus parvogracilis, assembly GCA_038088955.1. Taxonomy (NCBI): domain Eukaryota; kingdom Fungi; phylum Basidiomycota; class Agaricomycetes; order Boletales; family Boletaceae; genus Neotropicomus; species Neotropicomus parvogracilis. The sequence continues at coordinate 7,161 of JBBPJX010000906.1, read as the reverse complement.
ACAGTTGGCGGGGAGCCGTCGCCGTCCATGCATGCAAGGTACTTGCACCCAAGGAGAATCCGCGACGCGAATCGAAAGAAAAAGGAACGGAGTGAATCCCCGCCCCAGAAATCAAGCACTAGAAACGACAAGAGAGGAGACGCGCGGGGTGTACCACCGAGGATCTCGGTCAGATCAGACAGCCGAGAAAACGCGTGCTCGTATCTGGAGGAACGAAGATCATGCCGTGGTGGACAGAGGTGGAGAGCGCGTTGGCGAAGGCGACTTCTCGTCCGCCGCCTTGGGTGACGAAGACGCTGCACATCTTGCCGGCGAGGAGGGACTTGCTCCAGAGTGGACTAGTGGCGTCCCAGAACGCCTGGACGAATCTCGATGAGACACGTTACGGGCGCGCCACGTCTTGCCTCCTCGGACGTACCTTCCATTGCACGGGAAAGTTCCGTAGCGAGTGGGGATGCCAAAGAGGAAGGCGTCGAAGTTGACGAAGTTGGGAGGACGAAGGATGAGATCGTAGCGCTACCGGCTGCGCTGGCGATACCTCTCTTGACAGCCTCAGCGACTGTGCGGAAGGGGATGAGCCCTGAATGAGCAAGGTAAGGTCGAGACGTACGCTTGGCAATATGTCCGTAGAGAGTACATTACAATGGTGACTCGAGGATCAGACAGGGTATTTTGTAGAGGTACAGAAGAGGAGGATGCTGTAACGGCGTGGGGGGAGCAGGGACATGCGATGGTGTGGGTTGGATCGTGGCGGGTATTCTTTCCAGCTCTAGCTCGGAGAAACCGTCCCTTTGTCGTTTTCCAAAGAAACACGTTTCGAAGACGTTTATTTAGACAAAGGACGACACAGCGACCTGGGAGGAAATAAAGCGTGGCCGAAGGAGGAAACGGGAGCGAAGGACATGTATCAGGCGTGGGATGGCGTCGTATGCTGCAGCGGCCGGCGAATAGGTGTGTTATCAACCATATGATCCGCTTTTATAGGTTGGTTATGAGCGAAGAACATTGCTGGACCTCGGAAGCGTGCACAAGCGCATCAAGCGTTGGATTTGGAGCACGGAGTACTCAATACGATCAATTGAGCCTCGAAAGCGACATCCAAATCGAATATTGCCAAGAGCCCAATATTCCTGTAAAGAGGCACTCGGATGACGACCGTGAAGAGGGTGAAGGGAAACAAGCATGGTTGCAAAGGCGCTAGAAGCCAAACCGAACGGGTTTCTATCGGGCGACCCAAGCTTAGCATGGCAGGTGTTACCATGTGTGCATTCTCGGATCCAGCACGCTTCCATACTAAGAAACCTCAAGTAACACGAGTTGGGCGGGAAGAACAATCCTGAGGTGTCCAGGTGGCCGACGTGCCCTGCTATCCCAGCCATCCAAAATGGGGTGACATCGGGAGTTGTGCAACTGTGCAATGGGTACCTCGGGAAATGCTGTTCAGAGACAGGCGCAGTAAGAGTCGTCCTTGTATCGCCGTCTTGGTACAAAGTCTAGTCCGCTCTTCCTGAGAATCTTTAAGTCGACCAAATCCAATTCACGGGCGTCGCCAGCCGTTGGAGATCAGAGTACGAAGACTCGTCGTGAGTAACATCGTAGTACTCAATCAAGAGCCTCGGATCCTGACGATGGACCTGGGGCAAGATGAGGTGGTGAATCCCGAGTCATAAGCGGAAGACCTGTGCGTCGGCGCGTATGTGAAGGTGGGTATGGGAAGTCGTGGAGACAGGAGGCAAAGTTGGTCTGAGAGCGTAGCTAACCGTTCTACAACAAGAAACAAAAAAGGAAGGTAAGCACCATTTACATATGGTCAATAGTTTGCTAGCCGTTGTCCAATCGCAACTCTCGAAACAGTGTCTTTCGCCGCCCACTCTCATCTTTTCACGGCCTCATCTCATCGTCTCTACGACTATCCCGCCTTCGCGCTCATTATATTCCCGCGTTTGTAACCTTATTTTCCTCGTTGCCCTATAGAGTGTTCGTTTGCTCGATTGTATTCACCGCCATTGGCCACGGCTGGCTCCTACCAGTAGCATAGACGACCCACTGGTTAAGACATAGTGAGCGCTGGATGTTCAACTTTCTCTTCCCCGACGTTTTGAGTGCCAAATATTCCAGGAATATCATATTCGTGGGAGGGGAATAGTATCTCTATGCATCACGCGGGACTACACAAGTTGAATTCTTGCCATCGTTTTCGACCGACAGAAGGATATCTTCAGGTCCGTCTTTTCAACTAGATCCGTTGGATTTACAAAAGATTTGGTCTGTGTTATTGCGTTGTTTCCATTCAACTACTCACATCGACAGTCTAAACTAAATCACGTAACTCGTTCAAATACATATGGTGTTCCAAGTCACCTCTTCTTCCTCGGCGGTACAGTGCATAATCAGAACATGGTCTGTCCACACATGAAGCTAAAGCCGAGTTACCCTCAGCGACTCTCTCTGGAAACCAGGGTATCCGCGCTCCATCTCCTCAGTGATCTCTCTCTTATAATTTGGGAGACCCCCAACGTAATTGTACGTCTCGACTTTCTTTCCAGGTATGTTGGCCCCATTGTACCAGCCCTTGGCCAGCGGAAGCAACGTGGCAGCGTAAATCTCGTCGATGTGCTTCTTGTAAGCCAGAGCAGCGTGGGACGTGGGTGTGAACTTCGTGAAACCGTGTCGGCGGAGATATCCAATTGTCCCAACTACCCAGGCGCCCTGGAGTTCTGCGCACGTTGGTCCATTGCAGAAGGCGGTCGGACCCTGGGGGCCATATACAAAGTAAAGATTCGGGAAGTTGTCAATCGTCATTCCCAAGCTTCAATAGAGTAAGCGATTAAACGGGTATGGACAATTCAAAGACTCACTAAGTGATCGTACCATCTTTCCAATGCTCCTGGATCGTCTCACTGTTTGCCCCACGTAGGTCCATATCGATGATACACCCAGTGTGCGTGTCGAAACCTATATGTGTCTAATTCAGTTGCACAATCAGGTGTTAGTTCTTCAGGTGGCGTACCGGTGGCAAGAATGAGTACATCAAGCTCGTACTCTCTTTCCTTCGTTCTGACCCCTTTCGGCGTAATCTCTAGGATCGGGTTTGCATTAATGTCGACAATGTCGACGTTGTCTTGATTAAAGATCTCGTAAAAATATTGCTCCAGACATGGACGCTTGCAACCAAATGGGTGAGGTGGGACCGTTGGAGCTAATATCTCGCGTTTCTTAGAGTCTTTAATCCTTTCGCCAACCTTCTTCCTCCAGAATGCATAAGCAATGTCGTTGCTTTTCTTGTCAACGAGGAGGTCTTCATAATTGGCAGCTATGACGATCTTTCAGTGCCTGGAACGTAACCCATGGACAACTTACCCCAAAAATGGAAACCTCCGCGGTCCCATAACGCTTGGAACGTCGCCTCTCTTTCTTCTTCACTGACCTCCATCATCGGACGTAGAATCAAATCGAACGGGAATCCGCCAAATGTGGCGGGAAGCTTTCGGTGGATATCCTCGTATACTGGCTTGAAATGGTTCTGAATTTGCTTGCTCACGGGATATTGGCCCATGGGCATCGCGAGATTCGGGGTCCGCTGAAATACAGTAAGATGTTTCACCTATTCCAAGTTCGTGGTCAGTCTATGAACGTGACGATCCATAGTCCATTCGTACATGTTGCCCAATCTCTTGGATTGTCTGCACTCCACTCGCTCCTGTCCCGATAATCCCGACACGTTTTCCGCTCGTCTCCATCCCTTTTTCGGGCCAGCGTGCCGTGTGACACCATTCACCTTCGAATGTTTCTAACCCCTTAAACTTTGGAGTATAAAGCTTGGATGCGAATCCCTAGACAAGTATGAGCGGCCGTAGGAGATGAAGGCAAGGTTAACCTACAGTGCACAGGATCAGATGACGTGCCGCAACCTTGTACGCCCCTCCTTTCTCGTCGGATGTGACATGCCAGACATGCAGCTTGTCGTCCCAGTACGCTTGTTTTACACGTGAGTCGAACCGACAATCCTTGCGGAGATGGAGCTTATTGTCGACGTAGGCAAAGTACCTAGTCGGGCATCAGTTGCGTGTGAGCACGATATCTGGAGGGGGTAGCAAACTTGTCGACGTACGACTGTATTTCATTTCGTCCAGGGAACCTTTCGGACCAGGTCCATTCATTCCAGAGGTCGGGGCGGGAGAACTCGTAAGCTGGAATGTCGCTGTCGACTCGAGCACCAGGGTAACGATTCCAGTACCAGGTTCCACCAAGGTCAGACGCAGCCTCGATTAGCTTGCATTTGAAACCGAGGTCGCGAAGGCTGACAAGCTGATAGATGCCTGCAAACCCTGCGCCGACGATGATCGCGTCGTACTTTTCTTCCATGATGCAGATTCTTCCGTTGTAGCGGTGTTGGCGTTTGGTGGGTGAGCTCACTTGCACTCGCTGTCTTTTATCCTGCCCACGGAGCTCATCAGTCACGCGGCCATCCTGCCTATCGTGACCGCCGGTCTTGTTGAGGTTGCCCCTTTGTTCCCGTCATACTTGAGTGTGTATGGAGAGCCGGACGTTCGCGCTTCGTTTCACATTCAAAGTTCCGCTTTTGAGAAACTTCTGATGAGCTGATGGGTGGGCATCTAACACCACTCTACTTGATACACGCGAAACATCCTGAACCATGCTGCACAAGAGATTACATACTGGATGGTCGAAGTCCAGGTAGTCCGTCCAAGCTACATGTTCAGCCTTGTTACATCCGGGCTAGTGATCAACGTCTCTTCTATTCCTTCATAAGACTGACCACTCCAGTCACCCTCCCTTGTCTTCCCACACCAGCCTCCCCCCCTCTGCAAATTTCAATATCCTATGCAGTGTTGTTCGGGATGTTTGTGGTGTATCGGGCAGGGTGGTGTTAGATGACCACCCATTAGCCCATCAGAAGTTTGTCAAAAGCGGAACTTCGAATGTGAAGCAGTGGGAGGTCGTGATTCACGGCAAGTTGTCGGAATCGTCAGAGTAGTGAGATTTCGTCTCTTGACTTCTCAGCGCTCAGTGCCCAGCGTTTGCGTGTTTCTCCCCAGGACCAACTTATGTAAATACACTCAATAATATCAACTTTGATTCCGGTCAGTCGCTTTGACCTTTGACTGCTTATGTTGCACTTCGACTTTGTTTTTTTACCGTGACGCGTCGGCAACAATGGGGCATGGGTGGATATCGGCACACAGAATCGAGTTTCACAACCCCATACAGTATGTGCGTCTGGGCACGTTCGGCTATGCACCATCGTGATATATTTCAGTGTCACGAAACGATCAGAACGGGTTTCTATCACATCCCCAGAGCGTTATGTGGGACACACAGTCAAGACGCCTTCGCTAAATCCGATATGGTATACTGTATATTTCTTTCACTTGTCTCGTTCAACTCCCACTTACACTGGCAATTGCTCCAGGTAGACTTCCTTCCCTTCGTACTGCAAACTCGCTCTGTTATGGTCGTTATTTTAGTGACAGTCTGTCCAACTCTGAGGTACATGCTGGTAGGTGTCGAGTATGTACGTGACTGCATTGATCGGTCCCGGCTGACACTAGTAGGCCGCAGTTCGATCCGCGGAAATACGGTGCAGCCTCGTTTCGTGCAATCGTACTATTCGTACTGGTTCAGCTTGTCCCCGGTTACCAGCCTTGTACCGACTCGTTTCGAGCCCTAGTTGCGCGCGCAGGCTTGCTGTACAGTACCGCCCTCATCACTCGTTTCTCCATTCCGTTTGTGGCCGTTGCTGTAACTTTGGTGTCTTTGATCAGTTTCGTGCCCTCTGGTGCTTCTTGCCATCATTTTCAATTTCTTCAAACTCATCAGTCAACCAATCATGGATCGTGATGTAAATGTGGGATATCATCCTGAATGATGAGGCTACTGACAAAAGTCGGGGGTCCGAGGCACTCGAGGTGGTGGCGAAAAGCCACGTTACATCTAGCTACAGTGCGCGTACTGTATTCGGTATGATTAGGTAAAATATGATGTTAACCGCGGCGAGTGTGATCTCCAACAGCTACGAATCGATTGATTGTGATCGTGAGGCAGGAACCCCAGGTACGCACGCACGAATTCGAGTGCTCGCGCGGGTCAAGAAACAAGGGCTCGTACGAGTCTGGAATTTCGGTCTGTTCACATGTAGAGTGTATGGAATTGAGTTTTGCCCTGCCGCTCCAGAGGCTAAACCGGGCCAATCTGAGTGCTTCCCTCCGGAAATTCGGGTATCCTCGCTCGATCTCTTCCATGATTTCTCGCATATAAGCACGAGCGCATCCGAGGTAATGGGATGCTTCGCGTTTCTTTCTTGGGGAGCGATGACGAACACCGTCGTTGACCAGTGGAAAAAGCGTGTCGTCGAAGAGCGCGTCAATGTGCTTCTTGTAGGACAAAGCGGCCTGCGAGGTGGGCGAGAACTTTGTAATCCCACGTTGGTGAAGATATTCAATCGTTTGGACTATCCGGGCCCCATGGATTTCAACGCATATCGGTACGTTACAGAGTGTGGGCGCCTGGGGACTGTTTACAAAATATAAGTTTGGAAAGTTGCCTTTCTTCTTAGCCGTCCTCGCTCATCGAATGCGGAATCCAATCGACGGGGAGCCCGCAATACGTAGTGGAAAGCTTGCGGTATATCTCTGCGTATACTTGTTTGAAGTGGTCCTATACCTGTTGGCTGGCCCGACATTGGCCGATACGAATTGCGCGATCCCGTCCCGATGACTCCAACACGCTTTCCGGTCGTTTCGATGCCTCCTTTAGGCCAGCGTGCCGCGTGACTCCACGCTCCTTCGAATGTTTCTAGACCCTTCAACTTTGGCGTATAGGACTTAGACGTGAATCACTATCCAGTCGTCAGTCGTGGGTCGGGAAGGTGAAGTTACAGTAATCTGACCGTGCACAGAATCAGGTGACGTGCCGCAGCAGAGTATACACCATTTTTTCCCTCGGATGTAACGTGCCAGATGTGCAACCTGTCGTCCCATTGGGCTTGTTTCACGCGTGAGTCGAACAAACAATGCTTGAAGATTGAACTTGTCATCCAGGTAGGCGAAATATCTGATCAATGGCCCAACGTGCGTGAGTACGACGCGGGTCATACAAAGCTAAAGGACCACGTTGACGTATTCTTGTATTCCTTTATAC
>JBBPJX010000905.1:0-10322 GCA_038088955.1 Neotropicomus parvogracilis | reverse complement strand
CGGTCTTCATTGCGGGGAGTGTACCCACTTCCAACGCGGATGTGGATTGGGCAGGACGGCCAGCTGGCATTGGCGTCGATCCGGAGGATGTTCCTTGGCTCTCCACGAGGGACAGATCGTCCCTCGAACTGAGTGCGGATACCGAGAGTGCCATCGACCGCTTCCCAAAGGTGTCCACGAAGGCTTCCGCATCGTGACGCCCGTCATCAGCAGAAACCAAGTGCAAGTAGTTGATCAAGCACGCATACAGGTTGCCGCGAACCAGTTCAGAGCGGTTGTTGTCCAGAATACATTCGAACAAACTCCGGACAAGCGCATAGAGCCGCTCCGTGGGCAACGCACCGGCCTCGATATCGCCCCCAGCGGACTGAAGCATGATCTGATGACGTCTGTCCTCGCGCAGCTTCGTGATAGTAGACAGGATAGCTTCGGAGAGCAGGACTGCCGTGCGCTCTTGAACGTCGGAGCGCACGATCCCAGGAAGAACGTGAAGCAAGTCAAAGAGCATGTTTTCACGCTGATCGTGTGGGAGCCGATCGAAGCACTTTGTGAGGGTCATGTCGAGCAGTCGACGCCATGCCTCGTAGCCAGTTGCGACCGCGTACGCAACTTCTCTTCTGTGATTCTCGATCGCACAACTCTCCAAGATGTACGCCGTTTCCGCATTGAGCTTCTCCGCTTGAGCCGTTGTTGTGATACGTCCCTGGGAATGCAGCGCCCGACAAGCAGACGTGAGGAGAGACAATAGCGCCGACTGATCGACCACCTCGCATCCCGTCGCGTCCACACGAACACACGTGTGCAGGTTGAGTGATCCCAGATACTCCAAATCGACAGGAGTAGTTGAGAGCGAGTCCGACCAGTCGAAGCTTAATGACTCGACAAACTCGACGACGCGTAGATGTGATTGACCCATCTCCTTAAACGGCTGCAGCTGCATCCCTATCTCGTCTTCCCAGTCAAACTCGCCCATTTCTTGCACGTTTTCTGTACCAAAGAGAATTTGAAGGATTTCCAGTACACCCTTGTGGTGTCCCTTGTTGGTCAACACATGCAGATCTAGTGCTGCGAGGTCTAGTATTCGAGAACGCAAGTCGATGAATGCGCGAAGCGTCGGCACGCTTGTCAGAACACGCGATCCATCATGGTACATGACTTCGATGAACGGCTCCTGGGATGCCTCTGGGACCTTTGATGGGATCACCGCGAGATGACGGGCAAAAAAGTCTTCTCTTGTATGTAGATACCGCATCGTCGCATCCGATGTACTAGGATGCATGCACAGCTGGTAGATGATGCGATAACACCGCTCGCTCAGCGCTGGGATGATGTTGAAGAGTGGTTCTGCATGCGTCACGGCCTTGCGCTGTCGCTCTCTGTCCTTTCCCTTCGTTCTCATCCGCGGCACACCGACATTGACAGTATCAAGAATAACATGCGCGCACGTCCGCTGTGCACCGATCGCATGTGGGTCTTGAATCTGATACTCGCTCTCTGCACCGCCAAACAAGAGGAAATGACCGATGTTGGGATACCCGGTGCCACGTTCTGTATTGCAGGTAAGGAGATCAAGGATCGCAACTTTGATGGCTTGATCAAGAGGTTCTTGAGTCTCTCTGTCTGAGGCACCAGCGCCAGTTATTTGGTCCGCAGTCGTTTCAGCCGTATCAACATCGTCCAGGGATTCGACGTCCAGCAGTTGCCTGAATCCGCTCAGGATGCGCTCGGAGTCGGAACTGCGCTCAATAAGTGTCAGCAGACTCGTCACGGATGTCGAAGAGCAGAGCTGGGAGATGATCTTGACGGCGAGGAGAACGAGCTCCGGGTATGCTGGATACACGACATACGCTGCGATCGCGGGGATGTATTTGGTTCCATAGGTAAGCGCTTGGTCTAACCGTGTGTAAAACGATCTCGAATGGACATTCCCCACGAATAGTGCGCTGTCAAATTCAGAAAGGATTGGGACCAATACATCGAGGAAGACGTCCTGGATCTCGAGCACTCGAAGAATGATGCGAAGCACACGAATGATCGTCAACAAGAAGAAAGGCTCTTCGGAGGGCAGCTCGTGCTCGAAGCCTTCAACGCCGTCCACAATGTAGGAAAGGATGGAAGTTTGGAGGGGAGAATTCGTAAGTAAGCGGGTGAGCATTTCGAATCCTGGATGGATGAGTAGCGGGATGATGGTCTCCCGCCTCAGAGTCCTGTCTTCGCTTCCCCTAACAAGGTTTTCTATCTCCCAGCTTGCCAGGGAACGTTCGACAAACTTGAGGCACAGGTCATTCATTCGCCACCTCTCCGAGTGTCGTGCGTATTCCCGACGAGGCAAACCCGCGAATACGTTGTCCACCACGAAACTGACGTAGGGACCAATGCCAGATTGGCGATAGGGTTGGCCCAAGGATTCGGGAATCGTATTGAGTGGTTCCGCATCTGCTAATAGACTCCGTGGCGAAAGCCTCTTCGGTGTGTGCAGCAACGTGGTCAGCAGGTTCAGGAACGGGATGGTGGCGGGATACAATTTGTATACCGCCTCCACTTCGTCCAACTCCACTTCCACCCCTTTTACAGGCGGTAAGACGGCACCTGCGCCGACTGACCGCCCGGACGCGGATGCACGCACGTTGATTACCTCGACTCTCTCCATCAACGTCCAAACACTCTTGCAAATGTCTACACCAGCGACACCTGCCCCAGGTTCGCAAAACGCAGCGAGAACATCGAATATCGCCCCTTTAAGTTCCAGAGGTATGCCCAGAGGAACGAGTGATACCAGGGTTGGAATAGCGCGAAATTGGGTGTTGGAGGAAATAGCAAGGCGCACAGCGACGGAGCTCGTGGCCACGGTGGAAAGAAGGCGGAGGAAGGACTGCGCGAGGAGTACGTCCTTTGGTCCAATGGGAACATGTTGAGGTGGTTGTTGAGGTGGATGGGGAGGCGGCGAGGCGGCAAGAGAACCGAATCCGCCAAACGACGCGGCGAGTGATTGCTGAGGAGGCTGGTTCGTGCGGGGACCCGGACCGGGAGAGCTCCAAGATTCGAGCAGGGCAAAGATCGTAGACCATGATATCGAGGGGCCAGCATTATACGAACCAGCTGAAGCGGGTAAACTGCTGCCCGGTACCACCTCCCCGCCACCTCGAGCGAGAAAGTTGTACGCGAGCTCGCTACATTGTTGACCCTTTGCGAGACCTGAAAGCATGTCGTACAACGCCATCGTCATATTCACGTCACGAACTTGGGTAGACCACACGGCCCATTGTAGGAACGACGGCAGCTTGCCCACGGACATTTCTGTGATTTCCATGTACGACAGACCACGCGTCTCGCCAAGCGGTGTTGCACCCCAGAACTGTAGCGCACGCTCTGGTGGTAAAGACGCGTAGAGGATGCCAATGAGCGAATACAGCATGGCGATGTCGTTTCGTGGCGGAGGTTGACCGTCGTTTTCACCGCTGACAGAGACAGTGGACCTAAACATCCTCGACCGATCCGTCCGAACGCTTGCAAGGACATCCTCCTGCCTTTGCTTGATCTTGCGCAGCTCGGAGCTAGCATACGTGAGCAAAGATCTGATGAGCACATCGCAAGTATTGAGAATGGGAAGCTTGAATTCGTCAACGATGGGGGGTTGCTGCTGCTCTTGTTGCTCGGGGACGAGTTGGACAAACTGCGCGAATGAACTTATAGGTGAGGTGTGCGTGCGCTTCCGAAACTGAATGAGTAGGGCAGCGAGGTAGGTGAACGCATCACCCTGAACGGCATTCCAGATCTGGGATTCGAGCTCCTCCGTTTTGAAGCCCTCTTGGTTCTCCAAACCAGGGTCGCGATGTCTGGTCTCAGTCATGAAGAGTGTCCATTTAAGGAGAATAGCTGCCTTGAGGCCAGGCTCTTTCCAGCTCGCGGTGGCAGAAAGCTGTCGTTTCATGTACGTGATGGTACTCTTGTCGATGGCGAGGCTTTTGCGGACTTTGCCGGGGAAGGAGTGAGGGTCAGCCGGGTCAAATGCAGCGAGGGTAGCAGCGAAAATGTAAACTGTCATTGGGTCGTTCGGGTTGGCTGCGAGCCAATCTATCGACTTTTGTACCTCGTTAGGGGAAAAGTACCCTAGACGAGCGATTTGGTAGTAAACCATGGAGAGGCAGCATCGCTCATACTTGAGTGAGTCGTAGCGGGCGTTTAGAATATCGCTACCAAGGGAGGGTTGTGAACCTTTGATGGCATCGGTCAATGGTCGAGGACGGGGAAAAGATGTGCGCACCTGAGCCAGTTGGTGGGACGGTGTTGCTCTGCGCGTTTTGTCTGGCTATTTGAGCCTGTACAACGGCACTACCAAGGGACTCGATCTCCTTGAAGATACGAGAGGCGAGGGAGGCGTCTGGGCCAGCCGATTTCGTTGTGGGGACGAGCTCCTGCCTGACGAATGCCTCGAGACGGAGATAGAGCCTGGGTGCATCTGGGAGTTGTGCTAGCTCTGCGGCCTCGAAGAGGTAACGGAGGCAATCGAGGAGGTGGCGGCGACGTTGATGAAACTCGACGACGGTGGCCTCGATTGAGTTCACGGGGCCAATGTTTGGATTGACGGACATGATAGCGCGGAGGATGCTGGCAATGTACCTTTCGGAGCATTTGAGCTGCTGGGCAAGGAATATGGCCTGTTGTGCAAAGTCAGCGTTGACGATCCATTTTCCATCAATGGTTATCTTTCCTGCGCCAATGTGAGCGTCGGACGCGGTGGAATGAGACGGAGACACGTACCAGACTGGAGGTCGCGCTGTTCTTGGGGGGAGGGCTGTCCAACATCGAGGAGGTCGCGGAGACGAGCCTTGTTGAGAATGAGGTCGTCGAATAGGTCTTGCTCGTCGTGTCCGCGCGCGGAGAGGGTCGCCGCGAGGACGGACCTGAGCGAGGCGACGGACTCCATCGTTCAAGCAGTGAAACCGCGACAAAGCCGAACCGTCCTTCGTGTCGTGCAGATGAGAAATTATTTCCTAATCAGGATATGACCGATGCAACTCGCCCCCTCCTCCTCGTCGCTGTACACGATGGCGGAGACGGACTCGATCGTGTACAGGCAGTACGTCGGCGAGGCGGACTTGCCCCACATCATGGCCCTCGTGCAGACAGAGCTCAGCGAGCCCTATGTCATATACACCTACCGCTACTTTCTACACCAGTGGTACGTCCCCTCGTCGCAGCAGTGCCTACCTCAAGAGTCGCTCACTCGTGTCGCTCGCAGGCCACAACTCGCGTTCCTCGTACGTGTCTCCGCGCCCCGTTCTACCGTTGCTGACCCGATGCGTACTGGCAGGCCATACCGGCCGGATCGTCGGTCCCGATTGGCGTTATCGTGTGCAAGCAGAGCATGCACAAGCATGTCTCCAACCGAGGCTACATCGCCATGCTCAGCGTCAACAAGAACTGGCGCAAACGCGGCGTCGGTGAGCGCGTCTTCCCTGTCTCGCCTCGCTCCTTCTGACCTCGCCCGCAACGCCACGCGACACATTCCCCGCAGCGAGCACGCTCGTCCGCCGCTCTATCGACGTCATGAAACGCAACGGCGTCACAGAGGTGCGCCCTCGCCCCATCTCGACCCACCCCACTCACTTTTCTCTCAGGTCGTCCTCGAAACCGAGTTCGACAACATCCCCGCCCTCTCGCTCTACGAATCCCTCGGATTCATCCGCGAGAAGCGTCTCTATCGCTTCTACCTCAACGGCAAGGACGCCTTCCGTCTCGTCCTCGCCGTTCCCCCGGACCCAGACCAACCCTCTGCGTATGCCAGATATCGCCCCATACGTGGTCCCCTCCCTGCCTACCCTATCGACGACGAGGACGAGGACTAATGACCTGCGTTCATGCCCCATACCCACACATCGCTCATACACATCACGCACTATGTACATTACAGTGTCTCCCGCACGTCTTCCAGCATGGTACATACGTGTTCACTATAATGCCAGCTATACCTTGCTCTGTTCGTAAACGCTTTAGATTCCCTCCCCTCCCCTCCCCACTTCGTCTTGGCTTTCTCTTGTTTCATGATCTTTTTGTTTGGCTGGGCCACGAACGCAGCGTGTACTTTACATACAAACTAAGTGTACCATTCCGTTCATAAGCCCCGTCAACGGCTACACATCTAGCTGGACCGATCACCCATCACAAAGTCTATCACTGGCCAGCAAATAACCGAATCAAATAGGCTCATTCTAATTTATCGTACCTGTCTCTGATTATATCCTTCCAAATCGTGGTCTCGATAGAGAGCAAAGAGAATATTAAAGTCTTGTATTCAACGACATCTCTCACAGCTCATCGTGGTCAAACGAAGGCTCGTCGTCGTCTCCAGGCGTGTCCGGCTCCGAGGAAGCATACAGCTTGCTCGTAATAGGGCTGACAACACTCTGAACCTCTGACAACTTCTCCTCCAACTCGTCCGTCGTCGCAGTCTGACCGTTCTCATCAATCCACTCCGTCACCTCCTTGATTGCAGAGAGCAATGTCTTCTTGTCGTCATCTTCAAGTTTGCCACCGAGCCCGGCTTGGTCTGCAAGCTGTGACTTGAGACCGAACACAAACGACGACAGCGAGTTGAGCGATTCAATACGCTTCCGGTTTGCTTCGTCCTCGGAAGCGAACTCCTCAGCCTCACGAACCATCCGCTCAATGTCTTCTTTGGAAAGACGTCCCTTTTCGTTTGTGATGGTAATCGACTCGGATTTACCGCTGGCAGAAAAAATTAAATCGAAAATCATACATCATGTCTTGACACTCACGTTCCCTTGTCCGCAGCACCAACCTTCATTATACCATTGGCATCAATCTCAAATGAGACTTCGATTTGTGGAACACCACGTGGCGCAGGAGGGATACCAGAAAGCTCAAATTTGCCAAGAAGGTTGTTGTCCTTGGTCAGCGCACGTTCACCTTCATATACTTGGATAAGTACAGTGGGCTGGTTATCAGCGGCAGTCGAGAAGCTGAACTACAGTCAGTAAACCATCCAAGCAATTTATATGCAAGACGACATACATCTGAGACTTGCGAGTAGGAATGACGGTGTTGCGAGGAATGAGCTTAGTGAAGACTCCGCCAGTGGTCTCAATACCAAGGGTAAGAGGGCAGACATCCACAAGGACAACATCCTCAGTGCCCTGTTCGCCAGAAAGGATACCACCCTGAACGGCGGCACCGTAGGCAACTGCCTCATCGGGGTTGATACCCTTGGAAGGTTCCTTGCCGTTGAAGTATTCCTTCAAGAGCTGCTGAACCTTGGGGATACGAGTGGAACCACCGACGAGAACAACCTATAAAAGCTGCGGATGAGCACTGCCCAAATTGAACATATATACGACGTACTTCATCGACATCTTCCTTCTTGACATTCGCATCCTTGAGAACCTGCTCGACAGGCTTCATGGTCTTGCGGAAAAGATCCATGTTGAGCTCCTCAAACTTGGCCCTGGTGAGGGTTTCGGAAAAGTCATTACCGTCCTCGAACGACTCAATTTCGATCCGGGTCGATTGTTGGCTAGACAGGGTTCGCTTGGCCTTTTCAACCTCGCGCTTCAACTTGCCCATGGCGCGCAAGTTGCTGGTGACGTCGGTGCCCGTCTTCTTCTTGTAAAGCTTGACAAAGTAATCAATGACCCGGTTGTCAAAATCTTCTCCACCGAGGTGAGTGTCACCAGCGGTTGCAAGGACCTCAAAGACACCGTCGTCGATGGAGAGTAAGGAGACATCAAAAGTACCTCCACCAAGGTCATAGACGATGATCTGAGATTCGCCACCCTTCTTGTTAAGACCATAGGCGATGGCAGCGGCAGTGGGCTCGTTGATGATACGGAGAACCTGGAGACCGGCAATAGTACCAGCGTCCTTGGTCGCCTGACGCTGAGCGTCGTTGAAGTCTAACGAGCTTAATAAGTAATCAAATCTCCCAACAAGCACTGGATACCTACAGGCGGGGACAGTGACGACTGCGTGGGTGACCTTTTCACCGAGATATGCCTCGGCGGTCTCCTTCATCTTTGTCAGTACCATGGCACTGATTTCCTCAGGGGTCTACAACGGTCAGGGTTGGTTTCCTTGGGAGACATCGAGCAATACAGAAAACTCACGAATTCACGGGTCTCACTCTTGTAGTTGATTTGAACGGCGGGCTTTCCAGCCTTGTCGACCACGTCAAAAGGCCAGTGCTTAATATCCCGTTTAAGTTCGTTGTCGTCCATCTTACGACCAATGAGACGTTTGGCATCGAACACAGTATTTTTTGGGTTGGAATGGAAAGCGTTCTTGGCAGAATCCCCGACACTGGAGAAGGTGTTAAGAAAACCAATGACTCGAAGAGAGTAACATACAGTCGTTCGTCCTCAGTGAAGCCAACCCATGAAGGTGTTATCCGGTGACCTTGGTCGTTGGCGATGATTTCCACGCGACCACCTCGTTGAACACTGTACTAATAGTGAGTAAGGACAGGGAGATGCTGGACAGGCTGACTCACCCAACACACGAATAACTGAACAGGCGAACAACTGGTCAGTGAACAAAAAAGGACAGACAACCAAGACATACGTAGTTCCCAAATCTAGGACAGTTATGAGTATGGTGAAGTAGTTGGGTGATGGAAGGAATGTACGTACCAATACCGATGACAGTTCCGTACTCGCTCTTCTTCCCGGCGTCTTGCGCGGAGGCGGCGGGGCACAGACAAATGAGTGCAAAGAGCGCAAAGAGAACAAGAGAAAGAGAGGACGCCATGCGGCGTGACTTTGCGCGTGATGGACGGCGATGCAAACTTGCCATCGCTATGGACGACGTGGAGGAGAGGAGAAAGAAGATGGTGTTTGGGGAGAGAAAGACGTTCTTTATATTTACTTGCTCAAGGCCACGTACAGAAATCGCAAGTGACACGTCAACACTTTTTTCCTCATGATTTTACCACGGTCACATGACCATCCGAGTCCCGTCAGAGCGACTCAGCTCGGGTCCAAGTGTACTCACTTCGAAGCTGGGCCGCCGCATCCATGACAAACCGTGAGCAGCTCCTTCCCAACCACTGATATAACTTCAAGAGGGCCTTCAGTCCACTTGAAGCGATCATTCACTATATGCGAACGACAAAGTACACTAGAGAAGCTAGGCACCGATGTGGACATACAGCGCTCGTTGGTCGAGCTGTACTCCGGCTGATCTCACAGCCTTGTTCAGTGCAAACGCTGCCCGGGTGTGGTCAAGACGACCAGACTCGTCCACCATACGGTTATAAAACGAAGACGTGATCTTGTCCGTCTTGCTATCGTCCACCGCCCACATCGTCCCAACGACAGACCGAAACCCTGCAAACTGCATCGCCGCCGCGAGATGGATCGCCTCGTCTGGACTCTCTTCATCCCCGACGGTCGTATGACACGCTGAAAGATACACAAATTCTGCGTTCTGCAAATCACAGCTCATGATACGCTCGATCGTAAAAGGTCCATCATCCAGAGCGAATGCAGATTCGAACGGATTCGCGCGGTTTGGGAGACCGTGACAGGCAAAGTGTACCCACTCGTTCTTACCGAGCTCCTCGACGACCCGCGGGATGCATGATTCCTTGCCCTCAATTTGCGTGAACGTCGTGAGACCATGTGTGCGCTGACGGATGATGTCCAGTTCCGCGTGGACAGATTGGAGCTCGCTCTCTCCGGAGGCGTTTGCTTGACCAATAGCAATAAAACGTTTCGCATTGCTCGCCGAACCAGCCCGCCTAGCATGAATAAGAGCGCTCAACGTGGGGGTGTAAGACGAAATGTAGAGATCCGCGAGATTCCGCTGCCCCTTCCTATACGGACCAGCAGCATGCAACGGCAGGTCACAAAACTCGGCGGTGGGACACCACCAAATTCGAGATCCAAATGAAAGTATCGCCCTGAGAAATTTGACGACTGGGGAAACAACATCATCCCAGAGCTCGCGCAGGATTGGACCAAGCAGTCTGATCATGTCTGACGACTTTGAGCGCCTTGTCGCAGAACGTAAATCCGAAGATAGATTTTGAACATCTTTCTTACGAATTGATAACGGAATGTGGACAGGGTCTCTGTCTTCAAAGATGACGAGGGCGTCACAGCCATACTGGCTCGCATTTACGATGATAACAGGGCCCCCGCTGGCTGCGCGTCGCAGATCCGAAAAGAGGGGGGGTAGAAGGAAACGAGACTGGCCAGGCATCTTGCGAATAGCGGTCACGATACTCTGCATTTTCAGGTTGTAATTCCACAGTCGTTCGTGTTGATCGACGCCGGGTGAAGCGAGCACGTTGCGAATGAGCCACG